>PNEQ01076380.1:91671-112366 GCA_003012365.1 Medauroidea extradentata | reverse complement strand
TATTTCGCGGGTTCAACGCCCAGCAGGCTAGACTCCACAGTCCTGTGTGCACTGTCCTCAGCTATATTTGTTCATTGGCTGCTGCTCCAGTGAGTGAGCATTTGAACATTTGACGATGTAGCGCAGGAGTCCGTGAGCGTTTTTACGCATGTCCGCCATTGGTTCGGAGTCCGCAAGGTCACGTTTAATAAACAATGACTCGATCGAAATAGTTTCCAACATGTACATGACTTAGAAATCCAACCTCTCCTCAGTTGAATCCGCGAAATTTCCGGGGCTCTAGGCATAGTATTACAATAGCGGGATTCTTATTGTCGTAGTCAAGTAGGGAAACATATCTACGTACAAACGAAAGCCAATCACCTATTCATAAGCTGAACGTGCGTTGAAACCCAGCAAACAGTCAAGTTTTCCCCGTGATAAACCATCAACTCTATCTAGTTATAGGAAACTCAGTACATCCTCGTTGATCCCGACTCAGGAGAGACAGTTCCGACGTCTTCAAGATGTCTGCCCTCCAGGTCGTGTACCGCTACTCTTGTTACCTGCCGGCACAGCATACCAGCACATCTGGCCTACCCTCCCTTCCCCACACATCTTCACCATCCCCTCACGCTTTCGCCCACCTGTACCGTCACGGGCCTCCCACATAACTGTCAGCAAATTGCAAGGTTCCGCAGCATCGCTCTGCTACGGCGATGGACCCGTACGCCGCGCGCAACAAGTTTTGCTCATTCTCACCGGCTGCGTTCCGAAAACCTTCCTCGCCTGCGCGGGTACACTGCTGTGTTGCCAGCTACGGCAAGAGAGATTCTCAAACGTGCCGAAAAAAAAAACTACTTTACTCTGTTTCGTATAACTTCAGTGCAATTTGACAACCCTGAGTATGCATAAATAACTCTTTAAATTACATGATCTTTGGATGAGTGGTGCAATGGAAGGGCAATTTTCATCACAATTTTTAGATTTTTTTTATAATTTGTACCAGATATTTTTTCTTATTTTAGAAAGAAAATGTGACTAAAATTGGTTCTTATGAAATTTTTTTATCTGTCATAACTTTCGCGTAATGGCTTGTTAAAGCCATATTTAAATGTTTCCGTTTTAACGACTACACTAAAACCAACTGATATACCAAACTAAAAAAAAATCACTGTGGATAAAAACATTGCAGGCTACAATGCCATGCTCATTACATACAGAATAAAAATTATTTGTGTTTTTAATAAAATTATTGGATTTTTTTAATTTTTATTTTCAGTTTCAGCATTTTTTAAAAATACAAATAATTTTTGTTCTTTACTTTTATGAGCATGACATTGTAGCCTGCAATGTCTTTATCCAATGTGATTTTTTTTTAGTTTGGTATATCAGTTGGTTTTAGTGTACCCGTTAAAACGGAAACATGCAAAATATGACTTTAACAAGCCATTACGCGAAAACTATGATAGATAAAAAAAATTCATAAGAGCCAAATTTAGTCACATTTTGTGACTAAAATAAGAAAAAAATCTGGTACAAATAAAAAATATAAAAATGGTGATGAAAATTGCGGCATACCGCGCCCTTAATGTGGTTTTATGGTCATACTCCATTGCAATGCTGATGTCTGTCAACGACGCCTTTATGTTCGTGGCTGGGAAACTACTGTATGTAGTTTATTAGTATCGTATTACTGTGTTTTTGTGGTTCATATATTTTACCTGTTTTTTTCCAAAGCAGGCCTCAGTGGTGACCTTTTTTTCCTAATTTATATTTTTGGCTGACGTCGTATTGTTTGACACGATTACATTTATGGAATTTTATGTTGTATTCTGTTAAATTATTTTTGATTTCTTATTCTCTGTAGTTTTCTTTGACAGACATCTGCATCGCAATAAAGTGTGTCTAAAAAAAACTACATATTGTTTACACTGTGATATGCTAACGCGGTTACACAACTGAAAATTTTAGTATTTGACTTTTAACAGTTGACTTAACGGTAGCTTTCAATACGTGGCTTCTTATGGAGTCGTATACAATGGAGTCGACAAAGTTTAAAGTCAAGCAGGCCTGACTTAACGTTTTCGATTAGCTGAAAACCTGAAGTCAAAGTCAAGATGGCCGTTTGCAGAGAACCAATTTGCTGTACATGTATGTTACAATGATAAATAGTAGAATAATTTTATTTTGCAGCATTGGGGCTTCATTAAAATTAAAACAAAAGTTTCTTAAATGTACATATTTAACTATACGGTGTGACCGACAGGCACACTTAAAGCCAAGCTACCAGAAACATTCACAAGTTCATGGACTTTTAACTTTGCTGCTTTTCTGGAAAACATTTTAAAATTTTGCAGGGCTTTAGTGCTTCAAAAATTGGGACTAATTTTCGTAATATTTGCGTGGTAACTATATAATGATTTATAACACAATATTTACGCTTCGAAAAAAATATGCGTAGTTATTTTTAAACCTATGTTTATACAGTGCATTGTGAAATACTTAATTTAACAGAAACACAAAATCAAATGCTAAATTATTCAATTTTGAATAGGCCTTCACACACAAGGTAAGACTAAATTAAATGCACATATGGTATAATATACACCTCTGATTCATTTCAGAACGAGAAGGGTCGACTGACATAACACTAAACATGTACAACACAAAAATAAATTACTTCAGAACTATGTCAAAATCTACCCCGAAGTTATATGAAATAGAGATAGATTCTCCCAGAATTGTGGTAAACCTACGGAAAAACAGTTATCAAATGATCCTCGGATAACCTTTCCTACAGGTGTGTCTGAAAAACGTTTAGGTAGTTTTTTTTTTCTAGAAGAGCAAATATCGCAAAACCAAAATAGGCTGTAGTTAAAAATAGTTTTCGCTGTAAAGCCGAACTGTTTTCAGACAATTATTACGTGGTAACAGGTAATCATTTAACTAAGGAAAGTAAAATAAATTTTAAAAAATTATCTTTACCCTCTATGTCTTTTGATTTTGAAATGTATTAGTCGTTATAGCAAAAATTACTTGGAAGAAAACTGGGAGGCGGTGTTATGTCTGCTCTCTTCAATAGCTACCTGTAATGAAACAACCGCCAAATGAGTACCTAAAAAGTTGTCTCATCGTTAATATACACTATGTCGTTGGAAATGAATACATTTTGGTAGATGACAGTGGATTTCTGTGCCAGTATTTTTATGTTGGAAATGCATCCTTACACAACCAAAAATTAAATTACCTTTAGAGGCATGTTGTTATTTGAAATTTTAAAATGTTTGTTGCAATGGAAGTTTACAATTATAATTAATTGGTTTGTGGACGTACGCCATTTCTCATGTTTTGTTGACCGAAGTTGTATAGACAAAGTGACAAAATACAAAAAACGCACAACAAAAAATACAGAAAAAATAAGAAAAACAACTCCAGAGGAATGATACCAGGATATATATATTTTTTTCTCAGCAAGAATTCTAAAGATATAATTTAGTCAAGAATTTGACAACATCCAAACACAAAAGACAGACAAAAAGAAAAACCAGATTCTCAATATGAGAAAAGCAGGAAGTAGACGTAAATAATGGACAGTGTACAACAAATAAAAAACAAGAGACAACACAATTTACGTTTATATTAGTGACTACATACCAATACAAAGATAAATGTACCATACTTCAAAATCATCGAAGCATCTTAAAAAGAAAAAAAAAACGGCGGTGGGAAAGGGAGATGTACGATTCACGTTGGCCCAGGCCTCACATTCTCATAAAACGGTCCTGATAATGACACGTCTTACAAAAGTATTAAAACATTAATGCCGTAAGTAGCTGTCAAATTTTCCTGAAGTTATAGGTAGAGATTATGGTATATAGCGAAAATGTTTTGTGCCAACTTACCCTTAAAAACACTGTTTTTTCTTGTGCATGATTGGGTGGTATACGTCTGAAACAACATAACTGTCTGCAAACATATAATAGGCATAATATTACTAAAGCGGGATTGTTATTGTCTTAGTTAAATAGCGGAAAAATATTAATATTGAAAAATTTTAATTGAGCAAAATAATGTTATGGACCATTAATGAAATTTGGAAAATATTCTGAAAAAAAAAAAAAAAAAATCTCTATTTTTTTTGTACTCGGTTTTGACCCCCCCTGCCGCGTTTTGCCTCACCCTTATCCCATTAATAAGCTTTTTTGTATTGGTAGTGTGTAATAATGCCAAGACTATGCCTCTCTCTATTGACAGTGCCATCAAAACAACGTCACTGCTACACCATACACAAGTGATTTGTGAAAAAATACCGCAGGACGCTGAGAGTATAAATAAATCCTGTTATTGTTCACGGTGCAAATGTACAAACGTCAACGTGTGGCATTGAACTAAGCTGGCGCAAAAGTATTTTCGCGAAAATATCCAGTATCTACATACCCGATGTAACATGTGAGATGAGTCTAGAATGTCAATAGCGCAAGCGTAAACAAGCTATGATCTACTGTGTGTAAACAGTAGGCAAAACGTATTAGTAGATATCCTTCTGGCCGTGTACAGAATTGAGAATGGCTTGCAGGTTTTGAAATGTGTCATACGTGAAAAAGTATACACGAAACAATAACGTACAGGTGTTAATAGTTTCGTAAAAAAATCTACGTGAAATAGAAAACTCTTAAAGGTAAGGAAACACTTTCTTTAAAAACTGCGATGTAGATAAATAAATATTATTTTTTTTTAAATTGTATTGTTCTGTTATTATGGTAATTGGTGTGGCATATTATTACAGTTATTATTACTGTTAACATATCTAGTGGCAAACAGGAAAAGTTTATGTACACTATCTAAATTAATTTACAGTTCCTCTTTGTTTATATATGAAACTGAATTATTCTGCTATTTATATGTTAATTGGAAAAGGCGTACAAGTATGGCCATTATCACTGTTAAAATTCATATTGACTTAAATTATGTTATTTTAGGTTTCATGCTGAGCTTTACTAGCTTAGGTTGGTTATATTTTCGAATTTTGTTTATTGCGCATTTAATATTTAGTGCTCAAAAATCTTGGGCGCACTTGTTTTAGTCTTTTTTTTTTATGCAATTTGACTCATTTTTGTACCGTTATTTGTTTAATTTCATAACTTTTTTTACTTAATTTCATGTTGCTACTTGATTTATTTTATAACGCTATATGACTTCGATATTTTTTAGCTTTTCATTGAGCCCTGTTAGTTTAATTTGTATGCAAAGTTTCTATTTTTATTTTGTTTAAATATCGACATTAATTATCGTGCTCTTTTTTGTTTCTCATTGACTTAGCTTTTAGGTTGATATAATAGAAAATAATACTAAATTGTAGAAATCAATTTTATGGCCCAGTGTAAGACAAGGCGACAATGCCTTTACTGCGCCATTCGGAAAGTTATATTATCATCAGCGTCATGAAATTTCCTTGAAAATAATTTTCCCCGGTTTATTTCAGTGCGTTACGTACACATCTGCAGTTCTGCTTCATGTTTATTATCAACGTGTCTTTGTGAAGTAACGTCTCTCATTTGACTGCGAGATTCACAATACGATTACTGCAACACCACACGTCTCTTATTTGCGGGTACAAATGCAAGACACATAAGAATTAGAGTTAAAACATCCGACAAGTGATTATAAAGCAGAACTGCAGATATGCTCGTAAAGCACTAAAGGAAACGGGAGGAGGAGGAGGTGGGGGAGGCAAAATTCTTTTCGCGAACAGCCAGTGGCCCTAATTAATAGATTAACAAACCGACTTTAGGTAATTCAACAGCCGGGTGCAAGGGCCCAGTAAGGCATACAACAGGCATTTATATGCGACCTAAGGGCCAGATGCTGCCCGCAGAGGTATTTATAGTTGCCTGCCATTAAAATGTCAGAATTCAGGGTATGTTTACAAAAATAATTCAAAGGATATTTCTGAAACTTAAGTTCAGTTAATACAATCTGTATATAAAAATAACGCCAGAATTTTCTTACTAATTTTAGCCCCTGAGTATCCTAGGTAGTTGTAAAATTAATGCAAGTGGCCGAAGGTAAATTTAATTGAATGTGTTATGCAAAATGCATCGAAGTTACAAACGTAAAGAACATACAAAACACAAGCTACTAAATTATTATTAGAGGTACGTCAATTTCGCGGATTCATCTGGCAGTAGCCTAGATTTCTCAGTCCTGTACACGCACTGCATGGACACAGTCGATTATTCATTGGCTTACAACCTTACAAGCGAGTAGCACGCGATAGCTCTAGGAATTGTTATCTTATTTACTATTGGCTTGCGGTAGTCAAATGCGTATCGTGACAGCCGCCAGTTAATCACACACGTGATTATGAAGTATATATTTTGGCTTTCAACCTGACCTGGAACGTATCTGCGAAATTGATGTACCTCTAATTATTATACATCAAAACTTCAATAGCTAAGCAGCAAAGTCAAACAGAGGAGGAATATTTGAAAATAAGAATATAGTCACTAAGCAAATAACATAAATGTTTTAGTAACAATTTTCCTTGTTCCAGTTTACCAAATGTGTGTTGGTCTCTTTCTGCGTACACCATTCAGTTGAGAAGGCCTGCCATAGATATTCTCCAGGCAAGGACACGCCCTAGTCTCCTTGTCCCGATATAAGGAGTGAAACGCGTCTCTCGGAAGCTGTGGTGAAGGGGGTGTGACGGGGAAAGGGGAGGAAGGAGAGATGATGGTAGCGGCAGCTCCCACGCCGTGTTCCAGGAAGGAGGGCGAAAGGCTTCGTTATTACTGCCCGCCTATTTCAGGCCGGTAATTTGCATCACTGTAGGAGTTTCTAATCTCCGCACGGCGCGGTGTCGCTCTCTCAATGGTAGGGGTGTCACTGGGTAGCGACCATTCTTTATTCCCACAGCCTGGTCCCGAACCGTTTGTTTCTCACTACTTACATCGGCACACTTTACCTCCCCTATACCAATGCCTCGAGACCGGATAGGCTCGACGGTTCAATGGCCTAGGCTAGTCTCCAAGAATATCTGTGCATTATTCGCGATAAAGTATGCCTTCTCGAAGACCACCGTGTCTAAAATAATAAGTTTAGAAATATTATTTAATTTGATTTCAGATTTTCAATTTTGAGTTCGTTACAATCTATACACATTGATTGTTACTCAAGCTGTTTTGTTAACACTAAAATCAGTGGTGTATGGTGGCATAACCATCTTTAGTACCGTAAAACGAGGTGATTAGAAATACTGGGGTGAATATAAACTGAATTATAAAAAAATTCCTAGCTGACAACTATAGCTCAAAAAAATTATAATGACTATTAAACTAGTGTTTGTCTGTCTTAACTTGCCTACCTAAAAACAGAATTTTACAGAATTGATACAGAAAATGTATCTTTAAAATTGTGTTTCTATTCACCCTAGTGTTTCTAATCACCCCGTTTTACGGTGCAAGGCCGCGTCCTTAGATTTGGCAACCCTGTCAGGAAGGGTCATTTTAACACTTCCTTTGTCTCGCCAAAGGCAGCGACTTCCCCTGATTCGCCGGTGTGTGGGGCAGAATAACGAATCAGGTAGAGTCATTGTCTTTGGAAAGTTAAACGAAGTGTTAAAATGACCCTTCCTTACAGGGTTGTCAGATCTAAGGCCACCAATAAACAGTATTATACTAACCGTTACTCGTGTGAACAGTTTTGGGACAAATCACACACGCTGTGTGTTCAAGCTGTGCAGTTCTAACTGGGCATGTAGTAGAGAGAAAAAATGATACAAATAAACGATAGCCAATGTTGATACAAAACGTTCAATGTTATATACGTCACGTTGGAGTCTAGCATAGAGTCAACGATTCCCTCGATTTTCCAGTGTCTCTAGGCAAGGAACGTATTGTCCAGTAATACACCTCAGTTTGCACAACACATGTTAATTGTATATTACATGTAGGCACACAGTGTTCACATGTTCAAAGCGTATAGTCGGAGCTTATATAGCATGCCATGGAATACGACCACGATATGCCACTGATTAAAATGTAGCAGGAAACAATCAATTATGTGAAAGTAAAACCGTAACTAAGTCGCTCAAAGTGCTCATTTCATCCCGAACCGTCTATACGCAAGCATACAGCGGCTGTTCATTGGCTACTCGTTGACACAGTAATACCACAGTATTGGGCCTACATTCAGTTGCTTCTTTATTATTGGTCCAGCACCTTCAAGAAGCTGACAAATAAGCAAAGGACAAATTGTAGAGTTACACGGACGTATTTTTTTTTTGTATTCTACCTTGTACAAAAAAAACCTTAACTTTCATGTCCCAACCCATGCCGCTAGAATTTTTTTTTATAAACATTAGTTGTCCGGTTTAACTCTCTGGGGTATTTGATATAGGCAGTGCAAAATTCGCGTTATCATTTGGTAGCAGACTAAACTTCACTTTCCTATACACAACAGCATAATCTGCGATTCAGTTGGCCACGAATTTTTATGTGTTGTCATTTACGTGTGTTACGTCTTTTAAGAAATTGGCCTCTCTACCGTGCGGCAAGTCACAACAATATCGGCCAGCGAGACATGAACGAGCCTATTGCCACTTGGAGTATAGTCAGCTGTCAGAAAATTACGCAAATTTTGTATGTCTTTAGATGTAGGTCGTTCGGGATAAAGTGAGCACTAAAGATTTAACCTTTGAAAAATACCATTTCTTGGCACTGCATATAATTCAAAACACGCTATAGTTGTCTCACTACTTGGCTTGTTGGCAGTGAAATTACGCAATACAGTTCCTTTTATTTTCCTGTTTAAATTCAACACTACTGAAACAAAATCAACCTAAATCGGCACAGTGGTGTTTT
The DNA here is from genome assembly GCA_003012365.1 of Medauroidea extradentata. Classification (NCBI taxonomy): domain Eukaryota; kingdom Metazoa; phylum Arthropoda; class Insecta; order Phasmatodea; family Phasmatidae; genus Medauroidea; species Medauroidea extradentata. The sequence continues at coordinate 103,523 of PNEQ01076380.1, read as the reverse complement.
ACATAATAAACTCATTTTAGTTAACTGTATCGATTCATTCCGACTGTACAATTTATCTAACACGCGCAAACATCAAGTGACGTGTCCAGAGAGGTTAGCTATTTCCCAGCGTCAGCCGTTACGCGCGGAAAAATATGAATTGGTTGAAAATAAAACTTCAGCGAGGCTTTTTTTAGTGTCCACTTTTTCCCAAATCGCCTATAGAATTTTTTCGCTTGACGCGATTCGTTTGACCTTCGAGCTCGCTGAATTTTCCCGCGTTTTCCCGGGTTGAAGCCGGGGCGAAGAGTTCCAGGGGCACTGCCGGGAGCGTGGTGTCCGCGCATGCGCAGTGCGAGGAGAGGCTTTCTAATTGTGTGGCGTGGGTGTGAGTATTGTGTGTGTTCGCGCACATCCCCTCATAAAGTATTCCTTCTGTGCCGGCCTGTCCGCGAGCGTGTAATGATATCGGCGGAACGGGAATTTGTGTGTGAGAGAGGGGGGACGGGGTTTGGCCGTTCTCGGGACATGCCAACACATACGTACTCACAAAACACCCACACACACTCGGGCATGACCCCTGCCATGAATAGGACACACAGCCAGTGCTCGCAAATCCCTAGGGATTTCGGCTTGCTGGTTTCTGGGGCAGCTGGCCCTGTCGGAGAGAACCCAGCCTCAACCATACGTTTAACACAATAAAATTACAAAGTCTCGTAATGTTAGCAAGATAACAGGGCACTGTATTTATTATTTACTCGAAAATTTCACAAAGAATTTCTTTGCAATTTTACAAACCCTAGTGGAAGTACAGCCAGTTTTCCTGTAAAATAATTGCATATGTTGTAAATCACCATAAGGTTTCTTATGTTCCCTTAATTAATCATCTACTGTAAGTAATTAAGTAAAATAACACTTGACTGTTTTCCCCTCCACATGATTACTACAATTATTATTGCTGCAAGTAGACTGCTATTTTAAACATTTACAACTTGCCTAATAAGAAAGGTTTATTATAATTAATAATTTTCCAAATTTTATTCTTGGCTACCTAACCGCGCACACATTTCACGGCTGCTGTGACTGTTTGTAAACTTACAATAGTAATGTTTTCAGCATTAGAAGAAAACTTTTAGACGATATAAATGGAGGGTTTGTTCAGGAAATGTAACCATAAATAAATCACTTGTACGATATGTATTTACCTCATTTCAAGTGACTACGAGTAGAATTTCGTCGTGCAGAATCCAGTAAGTTTGTAAGTTTGAAGAAGTGGAACGTACGTTGATAGAACTTTGATAAATAAGTTAGAGGCATGCAAACTTAGGTTGCGTACTTGTCAAGTGCGCGGTAACCAGCCACTAAAGTTCATTTCGATGCTCGATGCAACTAATATTATAACAATTAAAAGTTCTTTGCTTACCTACTTCCGAATAAATAAGTTAACTTACAATTATTAAAAAATTACCATTCTGATTGATAACACTTTCTCATAAATTAAAGTGCAAATATCCACCTTGCTTGGTAATAACATACTTCGTGTTTTTTTAAAACAAGGATAACGTTTGCAGTTATATTGTTTCAAAACCTGTTTCCAAGATTTTCTTTGTAATAGTATAGAATTTTACAGTGCGTAGAGCAACGGGGACCTTAAATACTTAAAAAATTGTGATGTGCAACTTTGAAAACCGTTGGAAATTTTTCCACTAAAATTGGAAAAGATAAAAAAATTACTGCTTGGGAAAGGAGAAAATACACAAAATTATTTCATTACGTATGTAATTTTAACATAAATTTTTTTTCACACACACACACACAAAAGTCGGTACCGGCTGAGCATGTTTTCTTGCACGAAACAAGCGAGGTGTTTACCATGGTGAAATCAAGGCCAACAACTTAATAAATCTTCAGCGATCACGTACAATGGTCAAGTATGAGAACTCTTCAGTTCCACTCTGATTTACGATCTCGAAGTGCTGCGAATAAACGGTATTCCTGGCCGTCTTGTGTTTACGTTGTTCCGCGACTTATTTAGCTGTCAGAACGGATGAGTTGTGCCCTTGTTGTCAGGCGAGATGTGGCAATGTTTACGAACAACAGCAATAGTCTTCGATTCTTGCTTTCTGCAGCACTGGTCATGTATGTACGCTGCCGATAAATTATTCCGATTGTTGAATGATCTGATAGGTTCCTGCTGTTTTGCATTTGTTTGTACGCAAGCACCTTATTTGCTAAAGTAAACTATAGTGCGATTTGCTTGTGCCTTTATTGTATCATTGCAAGTTGTTTGTAAAGCAGGATAAAGACTATGCAAAGTACTTTAATGTAAGAAAAAATTTAAAGGTTTTTTTTTTTTAAAACAGACTGTATGTTAAAGGAATTTAAATTGTCGAAGAGCTTTAAAATTTCAATTTGTTATGAATCGTATTGGGGACATTGTAATTTTGCTTAAAACTTAAATCATTACGCCAGATGTGTATTCTATAGCAAAATGTTTGGATTGTATTTTGTTATTTTTTAAGCACAGCATGTTAACTCTAAATTGATTGCAGAGTTGGTGTTCAAATTATCCTGCTTCCTGTTTTGCGTAGTTAGTTTTGATTTGACTCAGCCCTGGCACGCATTTAATTATTAAATTTGGATAATTTTGTTTTGTCCCCTTTTGTTTACAGTATTTACGCTCTCTTTGGTTGGTAGTTTAACAAGAGAGTGTAACAAGCTTCCTGTGTAACATTGATATCACACCCACGTAGCAGCGGGGAATCGTAGTGGTACGGTAGTGTAGTGGTTACACCATTCGCCTCCCCCTAAGTCAATCCGGTTTCTACCCTCGGCTGGGTCGGGTTCATGGATTTTCGCTTGTGGAAATTATGCCGAACAATGTCTCTAATAGGAGGGTTTTCTCAAGGATCTCCGGTTTCCCTTACCCTTTTCATTCCGATGAATCTCCATTAAAGGCTCTCATTTCATTTCATCCTACAGGATGCAATATCGTGGTCTAAATATGTTTACACTAATTTATTTCAATGCCTTACCTGCGTCTTGGTTATTGTGTAGAAGCGGCACTTATTTGATTGTAACCAATCAGAAGAAGAATGTAACACCACATGTCTGTGATTAGCGGGAAGAATCCTAAGACGCCGAGAGTTAAAAACATCGGATCACTGGCTACTAGTGACAGAAATATTTCGCGAATTCAGTGACCTGCATGTTAGAATCAACTATCTTATACATACTCAAGCCCCGACCTTGTTCATTAACTGCTACTCAGTGGAACAGCATACAATGACCGAATAGACGGGGCTCGAGCATGCATAGTTGAACGAATTCTAGCCTGCAGGTCATTGAATTCGCGAAATTTTCCAATCCCTACCATAGCCGTCTTTAGTAGAAGGCCGCGGTCTTAGATCTGGCAACCCTGCCAGGAAGGGTCATTTTAACACTTCTTTTAGCTCTCAAAAGGCAATGGCTGCACTTGATACGTTATTCTGCCCTACACACCGGCGAATCAGGTGAAGCTATTGCCGTTGGTGCGACGAAATAAGTGTTAAAATGACCCTTCCTGGCAGGGTTGTCAGATCTAAGGCCGCGGCCTTCTACTAAAGATGGCTATGTCCCTACTGACTGCGAAACGGGTGGTATAAAAGTTTTATGTTAGTGAAATTCAACGATGAAAACGTAACTACGTGCACTAATATTCTTCTTCCTAAAATTCAACCAAAGGTTTAATTATTCCTAGAGTTGGTGATTTACCACGGGAAAACTTGACTGCTACATTTCAACATATGTTTCGCATGTCGGAAGTCTTGTTTATGCTACTGGCGTGAAATTGATTGATTGAAAGATTCAATGAGAATTCTGATACTGTAATATTTCACGCCTGTAATTGGTCTATAGCAGTGGCGAAGCGTGGACGTGCTCCAAGGCAAGCAGTATGAGAGCCGACTATACACTTTGAGCATTTAATAGTATTGTTGCTGAGGCCCAGGTGTATTACTGACACTAGTTCCTTGTCTCTTACATGCAACTGGCTGAGGAATGTACCTGCTCCTTCCAGTCAAATGGTTCCACAGGCAACTGAGAGTTCTGTACAGTCACTGCTAATCACCGCTTGCCCTAGAACACTTAACGCTTCGCCTCTGGTCTATAGACAACTATGTCGTGTCTCACAAATATCATCTAAATTAATCACGTATGTTGAATGAAACTGCAGTGTTTTCAAAGGTATATCCACATATCACATTTTTGCTATAAACCGCCATTTCTAATTTTCCCTGCAGTACAGCAGACATACTCTGCTTTTATCACTCGTCGGTCTTTCGAAATCGTGACATTTTCAAAAATGGTCTTTACGGCTCGTCGCTACCTAGCTGTTTAGAGAACTTGGTAGAAGGTACTAGAAAAGGTATAAGCTATGGCCTAGGTTGTAGAACGATTTCGCCATTCACCTAAAGTGATTTCTGAAAACCTTTGGAAAACCGACATCAGAATGGCTGAAGCCAGGGATCGAACTCGGGGTCATCCCGAATTCAGCAGGTGCACGGAAACACGCAGGCCATAATGTATAGACTGGCTCGTTCTTCAATAACCCGGGTGTAGCCTTTGTTAAAGGGGCGCGAAAACGGCGTGTAGTGTTTCGATCGTTGGCTTTTCCCAACGGGACTTAGAGCGTTGACCCTACTTTATTTACGGAAAGTTTGTCGCAAAGTCCAGTGCGTGCTTCTATATTTTTGTTGATTCTAGTTGGTATTTTTTATGTGGCAGTAGTCTGGAAAAGTAATTTTTTAACCATTTTTGGTGCCCCGAAACCATGCTTCTAAGCATGATATCTGTAAACAAAAAGCGAGAAGCATAGTTTTAAATGGGTTTTCTTGAGTAGAAGTTCTTAAATAAAAAGTAATTCTCTTAACACCCTACAAATATGTTCATGCTCGCGTACTGTTAATAATAGACGTATTTCTTTGAATAACATTACGGAGAAAAATAGTTGGTTCTTATTTTCCCAGAAATTTTATTTTTACGATACGAAAAAAATTAGGTAACGCGAAACCAGGGTGGTAAAACGAATATTTTGCCGATAATGTCACATTCAACGTCAGCTCAGACTTGAGCATAAATTCGGCAGGGTAAATTTTTTTTCTCTGAGGAGTAGACGAGATAACGAGGTGTACTCGGAGGGTCACCCACGCATGAAGCCTGAGGAAACCCATGCGCCCACACGCGGCGCGTTTTTGTCCCCGCGTCCAAGGTGGGCGAAGATCTCGCGTGGGCGTGTTTCTCCCTGGCATTTCCCGGTATAAGGGGTGAGTTTCTGGTAGAAGTAGAGCCGGAGGGGAAGGAGGTGTGTATGTGTGTGGCGGTCGGGCGAAGTCGCAGTATAAATATCCGTGTTTTTGTGTCTCAGTCGCAGCCACGCCCTATGTTTCTCGTTACGACTGCGGCCCTTCCCCTACAACCCTCCCCCACACCGCAGACGTCTCACCCTCACCCTACCGTGTTCCTCTTCCATTAGGGGATGAAAGCGTTTATCTACGACGTAGGTGCAAGAGCCCCTGTTGACGAAGTAACTACGCAGCGCACACACGTGCGAGACTCGGCCGCTGAAACCGTCGTGGGGATGGGGGAGGGGGTGCTGGTTGTTTGCATGTCTTGGTTCTTGGTATCCGCCACAATTCCCTGGAAGTAGCTCTTGTAATCACATTTACATCAGGTCCGAACAACACCGCCAGCTCTTTACTAACCCTAATTATGTCGCAGGCAGGAACGCAAACTGAACACTCTAAATCTGAATTTCAACAAACTGAATCAGTGAGAAACCACTGCGAAATCGGTGAGTATTCACTGAAGAGTGCCAACATTGCACAAGTTAATTAGTGAATGTCCACAGATTTTCCAGTAATTTTTCACTGATTCCATAAGTCAAAACTGTTCTTTGAAAACAACTGGAAAAACCGGCGAATATTCACTGATTCACTTGCGAGATGTTGGCACTCTTGAAGGAGATCAGTGAATATTCGCAATTTAAACAGTGACTACTTTCACTGATTCAAATTGTTGAAACTGCTCCATCTATCAGCCTGAATCAGTGAATATTCACTAATTCAGATTTATAGTGATGGTTGTGTGTGCGTGGCGTTGTTTAAATAATTTATATAGTTCTACGATGTATGGTTTGTTTGATAGACATATTTATGACTATTTTTCACGGCAATAAAAATTTTCTACATTTCACAGTTTTTGTAAACTGCTGTGCCAAAGCCAAGATTTGCATAAAACGGTTTTATACAAGAAACGAAAACCAAGTGACTAAGAAATGAAATAATTCATACTGTATAACAGTGGCACGAGCTACATCTACACATTTATAAAAAGCCGCACTGCAATTTTTTGTAATTAAAAAAAATCTGAATATGAATTTTAAAAATTATAAATTTGCTAAACTTTTTTTTAATACGAAACATTTCAGTGAAGTGTTTTTGTACGTGTCTTGACATGACTCGTGACATTATTTTACAGTGTAAATTGTTTCATTTCTGTAATTCAGTTGGTTTTTCTTTCTTGTATAAAACCATTTTATGCGTCAGGCCGTGGTGGTCGAGAGGTCACACCTCTCGCCTCCCACCAAGATGATCCGGGTTTGATTCTCGGCAGGGTCAGTCCCCGGATTTTCGCATGTGGGAATCATGCTAGACGATGCCGTTGGTCGGCGTGTTTTCTCGGGGATCTCCCATTTCCCCCGTTCTTTCATTCCGGCACCGCTCCATACTCACCTCATGTCACCCTTCACTAGCGCCGAAGACCTCGATTTTAAGCCCTGACGAAAAATCTCTCACTCAGTCACCATTTTATGCAACTTTTGGCTTAAATATGCCATTATACAAAAACTATGAACGCTATAAAATGTTTCATTACATGTAAAAAGTGGCCATAATGGATGTCTAAAAAACAAACAATATCTCGAAGAAATATAAAAGTTATTAAAACACTTAAAACTATGCGTGAACTCCTCCCGTAAGGCGTGTGAGTGAGGCACGGCGCTACGGGCGATGTTGACCGGCTCATCTGGTGCGGTATCACCTCTAGCTCAAGACACTGAAACGACGTGCAGTGGTATCGCAGATCACTCGCCTGACTGATACTTTCAGTGGTGACCCCATCTTCTTATTGGTGAAAAAATTTAAGCTAAGTCCATTGCATGCTCATGTGGTTGTTTCACACTTCGTGAGTAGTTTTCCGTATGCAACAGGTTGGGAAAGCAATTTTTAGCCATTTTGTGGGGCTCCGAAATGATTTTTCTAATCGACGTGATGCTTTGAAACTACCCTTCCGGCATAGTTTGAAGTGTGTTTTATTTTCGTACATTGAAACAATGGATACTGGTGGAAAAGTTACGTAAAAAATGGATGTATTTGCGAACACACTACAACGTATTTAAAGCGCCCGCTAGTTATCGTTCGCGTTGCCGGAATCACGTTTTCGTAAGTTGTCCGGTTGGTATACCTGGTTCAAGATGAAGTACGTATTCCTGAAGAACATCTTGTCTAGAATAATCACTCAAATATATTGACTGTCTTAACCTCCGGACTGGAGCCGTGTCTTCATGGTTTCAATCAAGAACCGTTGTTTCACCATACCTTCCAGTAGGCATCATCAGAGTCGCACTTATGAACTTGATGATAGTCATCTAAACAACGGTCGCGAAAGCCAGCAGAACACACTAAAATTTACCTTTCATGTGGTAGACTTAAATTTTTAGACCCTTCGTGTGTGATTTTATTGTCAAATATATGTTATAGGTTGAACTCAAATGTTAACCTTTGAATGCAGTACAATCTACATACTTTGTCTGTTAGCTTGCTTTGTTGATACTAAAAACTGACAGCAAACTATTAAGGTGTTATGGGAAAGGGGGGGGGGGGTGAGTTCACAAATTTGTTTATTATTTTAATAATTTTCATATTTGTATGAGATATTGTTTGTTTTGTAGACTATATTGTAACTATTCTTCACAGTAATAAACATTTTCTACCTTCCATAGTTTTTAATAATGTCAAGTATAAGCCAAATTTTGCATAAAACAGTTTTACACAAGAAAAAAAACCACTTGACTTACAAGAACGAAATAATTCCCACTGGAGAACGGTATCGTGGGCTACAACTGGACATGTATAAAAACATCGCACTAAAATTTTTGCATTAAAAAAATTTACAAAAATTAAATTTTTTTTTACCTCAAATTCAGAATTTTTTTAAAAATACAAGAAGTATCCAATGCGGTTTTTTTATTTGTGCCTAGAATTATTCTGCAACACTGTTATTCAGTGGGAATTTTTTCATTGATCTATGTCAGTTGGTTTTAGTTTATTGTATAAAACCATTTTATGCCAATTTTGGATTTGGCATGTCATTATAAAAAAAACTAAGAAAGCTAGAAAATTTTCATTACTGTAATAATAAGTCACAATATATTTCTATAAAACAAACGAAGTATCGTACAAATATAAAAGTTATTAAAACAATTAAAATTTTGCAGGGAGCCAGCCACCCCCCCCCCCTTAATTGTCTGAATGGAGAAAATTAACTAGTGTTTCAAAACTTCCCACTTTATCCCGAATTACCTATAATAGCATTTGATATTTTTCTATTAAAAAAAACAGCTGTTTCTGCTCTTGCTCGCCGAGGTACAACTGAACCAGCAGAGTGAGCGAACAAAAAAAAAAAAAAATTAAAAAAAATAACGGCCTCCATGTAGTATTACAAACGTCCGAAAGTCATGAATGCTCAAGGTCGATTACGTTTGATAATTATAATATGTTATGAGTATCGTATAATAAATGACCAGCAGGCATGTGCTGCGATGAAACACGTATCTTCCAATTTTAGAAAATAATACGGACCAGACGAATAAAAAAAGCTAGCGTCACCTAACTCTTAAAGAAAATGCGTGGAAATATACAAATATGTCTGTATATTGTAAACATTTGTTTATATTTACAAATAATAATTACACGTATACAAATAAATTCTTGTACATTTTACAACAATAGTTTGAAGTAACACAAAAATTCTTTTTGGCAACCAGTTTTCAATAATTTTTTTTTTTTTAAGTACGAACAATTTTGTAAAAGGTGACACACCTTCAATATTTCATTTTGTTTCATATCAAACACTCTGCTCATAAAAAAACATATCCCACTATTCCTCATGTGTATTGTAAAATTAAGACCACTTTTAACTATCTGCGACATTTTTGATGTAGTGCCTAGAATAAAAAAAAATGTTTTTTAATTTGTTTACAGGCTTTTTCTTGTAAAAGTAAGAATATTTTTTTCCCAGGTATTGAATGTATTTAACACATGCACAGGACGGGACTCCTAGCATACTTCAGTTTGTGAATACAGCATTTATGACATTGTCACTGTATAAGTCTGTTCCCTAAAATAGAATAAGTAAAGATGATTGTATATCGCGAAAATGTTTTGTGCCAACATACTCTTGAAAACACTGTGGTTTCTTGCCACACGTATGATTGGGTGATATACGTCTGACACAACGTAGCTGTCTGCACGCCAATAACATGCATCACATATTACAATATTGGGATTCTTATTGGCTCAGACAAATAGGGCAACAGCTCCACGTACAATCGAGCGCCAGTAATCTTCTGATAAGCTGGAAGTGTGTTGAAACCCAGCAAACAGTCAATTTTTCCCGCGATAAACCATTGTAAGTAGTAGAGATCTGAAAAATTCGCGTTTTCTTTTAGGCACAAGCTAGAATTTCAGCAACTGTATGTTGGCGTCACTTTCATAAGTCGTCCTTGACTTATTTGACACCTTCTGGAAGACGTTTATTCAATAATAAAATATTTTAATCAACGGAGACCCATATCATTGTGTCAGCGAGCAGCTTATAAACTGCAGTTGTTTGCGAGAGTGCATATATATTATTGGAGGCTAGCCTAAAATTTTTCCGGTCTTTAATGAGTACACTCAGGGGCGTCATTTCCGGTTTTTCTTGAGGGGGGTGGGGGCAAATTTTTTTTCATATGAAGTAGCCTTGTTCTTGTTGTATTTGAGAGAATGTTATGAAGAATTTTTCATATTATGTACTTAACCATTATTCACGTATAATTCATAGGGCTTTGAACATTTCGCTAAAATAATTTTACCCCAATTTGTTTCGGTGCCCTATACAATGCTCGTCTGCAGCTGTGCTTCGTGGTTATTGGCAGCGCCGTTTCGTGAAATGACGTCTCTCGTTTGACTGTGCCAACCACAGCAAGGTTACTAAGACATCACACGTCTGTGATTTGCAGGCAGAACAACAAGGCACGGGACAGTCACACATCCCATCGCTGACGGCTAGCAGGACAGCCGCCTTACCATGATTGGCGGTAGGTATTTCCGCCATGTTGCTGGCGAGCGAAGCCATTTTACTGACGTGTGTGACTGAGTTCGTTGTCCTAATGATATTTCACTTTTGTATTCGTAAATATTCTGTGACGTTGGTGTGGTAAATATGCATACAAATATATTTAAACGATGTAGCATTGTCGCGCGCTGGGATCTCATAGAGCCTCCGGCCTGGTGTCGTAACTTGATAAAGGGGGGGGGGGGGTGCGCGCGATATGATATAGACGCTATATAACCTACCCCATTGCCTCTTTTAAATACATATTTACAAAACAAAAAAATTTTTACAAGTTGAAGATTTAATTCTTCGTTACGTTAACTGCTAAAACAACTCTATTTTGCAGCGTAATATACGAAAACTTTCCCGTGGTCATCCCATGACTCCCCTCCTAGGCTTCAATGTGGGTAGTCGGGGCTCATCAAATTATTCTCAGCCCCCCTTCCCCTTCTGTACCAAATATTTCTCATAACATAAATCATGGCTACGTCACAGCGGGCTGTTCATGAGTATGTGATCACTGTATAAATTTATATTTAAGCTATTTGGCATTCCTCTGTACTATTTTGAATATGAAAACTATCGTGAAACTAAAAACCCGTGTAAATGTTTCACCACACTGAAAACATGTCATCTTTGGCCCAAATAAAATACAGCTATAGGTAGGGACCAGAAAATTTCGCGTTTTATTTTGGGTGAGTGAAAATATTTTGATCAGCGCTTAAAAGTGCGTAGTAGATAAATAAACGCTGAAAAATCAATTGATTTCTACCTTTTTTACGAAGCTAAAAATGGATAAAATATTCAATGACAATCCTAGATAATGGTATTTGCCAACATTAAGAGTAAATATTTATCCAGAATTACTAATCAATTACGCGTGATCTCTTGCGCTGCAGTTAAATGCACGAGGTTCCGGCGTCAGAGATTGTGCCTCAGAAGTTCTTAACACTGAAAAGAGGTTTGTTTAAAACGTTGGCTAAAACTATTGTCTAGGATTGCTATTGTTTAGTTTTCGCAAATTGGCTTCAAGAAACCTACAGTTATATAATAAGACGCCCGCCTACTGGCCGTGTGTTTGTGTGAGTGAGGCACGGCACGAAGGGCGATGTTGACCAGCTCCTGTGACGCGGTATCACCTCTAGCGCAAGACACTGAAACGGCGTGCAGTGGTATCGTAGAACACTCGCCTGACTGACACTTTCAGTACTGACTCCACCTTTTTATTGGTGGAAAGTATTAAGGAAAGTCCAACGGAGGCCTCTATACTAGTTTCGCAGACATTCGTCCACAATATTGTGAGGCACGGCAGTCTGAAAATGCCGTTTTCGGCCGTGTTGAAGGGCTTAAAAATGTAGTTTGCAGCACACGTGATGTGTTGAAAGTTGTATTCCGTCCTGGCCTGAAATGTTATTTCTTTTCGTGCGAAACCCGCGTGAGCACACGTGGAACAGTTTGTT
>PNEQ01076380.1:53804-82432 GCA_003012365.1 Medauroidea extradentata | reverse complement strand
TATTAATTTTCTTACGCCTAAACGAGAGCAGATACCAAAAAATCTGTCTGGCAGTTTTGTTTAAAACCGTCTTCTTAAAGTCAGCTGATTTTTTTTCAGCGCTGTAAATACTATGGTTTTAACTATTTATGATTTTTGGTGAAAAAAACTATGCAACATTGTGTTTCAATGTCTCATGTGCACATCTGCAGATCTGCTTCATGGTCAGTGATTGGCTGTTTATAACTTTCAACGTCTTGGGGATCTACCTGCAAATCACAGACGAGTGTTGGCGCAGTAACCTCATTCTCATTGGCTCAGTTAAATGGGCGACACCTCTGTACAAATACACTCTGCCAATAGCCACGAAGCACATGTGCATTCCGCTGTAAAAAAAGTTGGTAATATTACTCATCGCATGTATGGTAATATTCTCAAACCTTGAGAGGGAAATACGTGTGGAAATTTCTGCAAGGTAGTGCATATTCGCCACACAAACCACTCGGAAGTTTCGCTCGCGCGTTATGTCTAATTGTCCTAGAGGGCTGTGCCAATATATAATGATAATGAAAAAGTACATTACCAGTTGAGTAACTTTCCTTGACACGTGTAGAGTAAGTTTCCCTCGCTTGTAGAGGTAATTAACTTCTATTGCATGTAGAGTGAATTTACCTAAAAAATGTTTACAGTGAAACATACAAAATGTTGCATAATTATTTCCACAAAAAAATCACAATGTCTAGCTATAGCGTTGAGTCCACGATTACAACGATGTAAACAATTATGACCAATGACTGCAGCGACACATTATTTCAGATGGATTTCATGCTGCATGGTTGAAACCTGTGGAAGAGTTAGTGAGTCAAAAACACAACAGAAACAAGCAAAATGGTTTAACCTGGTAGTTAACTCTTTTTTTCTTTCTTCCTTCCATGCTCTCTGGTGTGTTTGTAAATACGTTATTTTTAACGAAACTATTCCACATGTGATCATTGTGCACACACTTCGTCCAAGTATGGAATGCCGTTGTTAAAACAATGCTCATTAAAGACACTAATCCCGAGCCATCCTACATAGCTAAAACGACCTTTTCAGAATGCCGTTCTTCAAAATGTACTAACCGGATGTATGGGTAGCTCCGAAAATCCTCCACTAAACTTTAATACAGACTTGTCACCAATAAAGTTATACCTGCGTTTGAAACGCATTGCAGCGATCTACAAGTAATCATATTTGGAAGACTCATCTCAACGCGCATTACGTTTGTACATCTATGAAACGAAAACATATTTCATAAAATGTTTCTGTCAGTTTAAAAATTAGGATCGTTTATCGGAAACACGATTTTCAAGACTCACAAAATGGTAAAATGACAAAAAAACAGCTTTTTTAAACTGCAGTATCTAGGAAAATTCCAACCGGATTCGAAAAACACAATCATATAAATAAGCGTTTGAATTTGAACCCTACGTATAGCAAATAAAATAATACGGTCACAGCTTAAAGTCCTATAGCAAAATGAAGTTGTGCGGGCCAGTTGCGGGGTTTGCGGTGTAGAGGTGATAATACATTACGTACGCCGACCGACGTCACTCTTAACGCTCCATAGGTATTGTGCCTCACATACACCAACGCAGCCTACGTAGAATCGAACCTTAACAGTTCTACAGTAAAAATGAATCGATGGGAATCTGGTATGCCAGTTCAGCGCTTGGCTCATTCTGGCAATGTTCAATTTGATGACGCGCACCAAGGTCACTTCTGCCGTTACCACATTATTAGAAAACTACTCGTCGTCATCGCACATGAGTGGTGTCTTCTTAGGAATAGCATGTAAAGAACATTGCACATTTTATACCCATTTCAAGTTTAGCACTAGTCATTAAATCAATTTTATAGCTGCCGAATATTAGGAAAATAGGAGTTTTTGTAGTTTTTTTAGGTGTGTATATCTTGCCGTTGAATCTCTAAAAATGTATAGGAGTGTACAGTACACCTTCGTCTTTAATATTACGTCATAAAATAATAGTGTAACCAATGAATATCTTATATAGGCTATAGTTGTCGATGAGAAGACTACACGGCAGTTCAGTAACTTGCACATAGAGGCTAGGTTGAGACGTGATGTGCGCGTTGTCTCGTCCTTACAGCTTCCGAACGTCCGAACCTTGCACGCGCAAAATACGTTCATCCAGAATCCAGACAGCCATCTTAAAGGGTCGCCTGCACCGAAACCTTGGCGGGAGCAAGCATAGCCAAGTTTTAGTTCATTCGGTGGAGTTCAGCCTTCTTTCGCGATGGGCGAATTATAGTTTAACTTTCAAGAATACTCTTGCAATGATTCTGCATAACAAATTAATGAAAGATTCCATTAATATTTGTGTCAGGCAGTTTGCCAAGAACATAAATGCTTCGTCGAAGAGAAAATTTTGATAATACAATTAGAATAAATGTTATGCCTCAAAAACTGAAAATACAATAAAATTGTGTTAACACTCCCGCTTAAGGGCGCTGCCTACCTCGAAGCCACGGCGGGAGCAAGCATTAGGTTTTACAGGTTAAATGATTTTCCGCCTGGCTCAGTAACGTTTGAAGTTACATATAGCCTATGCCACCACTGGCTTTTTTATTTGTCTCGGTGCCGCGGTCTCGGTGCCGCGTACATTGCTATGGATCGTGCAGGCAGTTTTTTTCAATACCCTGAAAATTGTGGGCAAAAAAAGCATTTTTACACACAAAAACCACGCAAAAATTGCTATTCATAATTTTTTCTCTGCAATTTCATTTACGTAGCAATATTCTCTTTTTCTCGCCGCAGAATACTGTTTTTGTCCGGAAGTAATATCACATAAGGTGACCGAGTGCCATTCAAAATGATTAAACATGTAAAACTCTATTCTGTCTCCGCCAGGACTCCGAGGTAGGCAGCGCTCTTAAGACCGAAAATCATTTCCGGCATTTACATGAGGAAAATGGGTCCGCGGTGGCCGAGTGGTCATATCACTCGCCTCCCAAGAACGCGAACCGGATTCGATTCCCCATGTAGGAATCATGCCCGACGTGGTGGGTAGGTTTTCTCGGGGATCTCCCTCCTCATTCCATTCTCACATCATGTCACCCTTTACCAGCGCTAAAGACATAAATGTTAAGCACTGGCCAAAATCTCTTCATTCATCAGAAAACTATTTCTACAGGAGTAAAAATTCCAGTGAAAAATATCAGACGTGTTTTCGAGTGTTTTTATATAATGAAAACAATTGATTGTTTATAATTTTCCGAGTAAAAATCAGCAAAAAAATTACCATTAATGCACTACAGAAAAAAAGTCAGAGTGCCATATTTTTTTTCCGGTACGGCAAGTGACTCCAGTACAGCAGAATTTAACATAACAACTGAATTAACAAGGAAATAGAGTGATTGGTGTTGTAGGTCAAACAAACGAAAATATATACAAAAATTAATTAGGTTGAACAATTTCAGTGGATGAAGACACGTAGCTTACAAATTATACTCTTGTTTCGTATAATTTCAGCAAATTTTGAAAGTTTTTAGGGAATTAACTGCTAACCTGTTAGTAATGTCAGTCGCAGTGCAACCCAAAATCTAATGTACTACATAGTATTTCATTTTATGGGGTTGGTGGTGTTCATGCGAAACATTTAAATAATTTTTATGATAGTGCGAGATAAGATGGGCTGTGCAGACGTACTGTACATAGCTATTTTTACAGTAATGACAATTTTTTAGCTCTCACAGTTTTTGTAGGGTGGCTCATCAAAGCCAAAATGTGCATAAAACTGTTTTATACAAAAAAAGGAAAACCACCTTTCTTACAGAAAGAAGTAATTCACTCTGAAGAACAGTGTCACGGGCTACATCAAGATATGTATCAAAACCGCGCTGAATGTTTCGTATTTTCAAAAAATTACAGAAAATGGGCAAATTTTTTATTTGAAATCCAGCAATTTTTTCCATAATAAAAAATATTCAATGCGGTTTTTAAAACATGTCTGTTAGTCAGTTGGTTTCCCTTTCTTATGTAAAACCTTTTTATGCGAATTTAGGCGCTGACATTCTCATTTACAAAAACTATGATAGTCAAAATTTTTCGTTGCAGTAAAATAGTAACAATTTATGTCTACAAAATAAACCATATATGTTATAAATATAAGAATTAATTAAAGAATTAAATTTTCGATGAAATGCCCCCTCCTCACTAAAATCAGAACTGTCGACATGCAGTGCGTAAAAATTGCACAAAGCATACAAAGCTACTGCTTACAGAAATGTCAAATGTTACTGAAGCTCTACAAAACAGGGTAAGCTACAGCGTATGTTTTATGGTGGAACTGTAGCACAACGTAATAACACAATGCCGCTGCTGAAATTTTAGTATTGATTATAAGCAGTGTATGTACTCATGTGTGTAACACTTATCACACAGAGTGCAGTAGATGGCCTAACGAACAACGTGCTTATATTTTCTGGACACGCGAGGTAGCGTGGTACACAACAATTTTATAGGCCTACACATTTACCGTTTCGTCATTAGATGTTTTCGAGAAGAGTACACAGAAAATATTATATTCTGTTTTAAAGCTACGAATATATCGCTGTAAAATTAATACATCGAAATCTTTTTTAAAATTATAACTGTTTTATTACCATAGTTAAATTACCTAAATAAAAAATTTGCATTTAAATTTAATTTTTTAAATTAATAAATCACCAAAACCCTCTTACTTTTCCCCACCTTTCTATCTATACTCATAGCTGGATCCGTGCTTGAAAAAAAAAAAAAACAATGTTGCCAGATACTCCAAAGTTGATCTACACTACGCACAATTCGTGAGAATGCAAAAGCGATCCTATTTCACTTGAGATAAACTGTCATAAGTACTAACAATACGGCAGCCATACGTCAGAAAGAGACCAGACCAATTAAAAAATCCACAGGACTCAGTAACAAATCAGCCTCAAGATTCAGATTAGAAGCAAGGAGCAATCAAACGCACAGTCCATTTGCAGCCTCTTGATGTCAATAACCGACTAGAATGTTTAAGCACTGCCCAGTTATTGCACTTCTGTATACCTACCAATTGTACTATTGATAAGTGTGTGGAGTTGTGGAATAGTAAGGCAGGTTTTTTTCCTCTGAAAGCCAGCACTTCCATCCATCCGCCCATATGAACCCTTATTTGCTGAAGTACTGCAGTGCACGGCACGAATTAATGTGTTTATTTCACCGTCTTGCTTCTGCGTTTTAATGCCATTACTTTTTTACTCGGCTATCTGCTCGTGTTCTCAAAAAATCCTTTCTCCGCGCCGATTGGACTGCTTCTGACTCGTATGGTTCTCGAGCTTTACGTGAAACTTTTTTAGTTTACGATTCATCAGAATCATCATGCAAATCTATCCATCGCATATCAAGTCTCCGGCTTATAATTATGGAAAATATGTTCCAGATGTGTAGGACTTAACGTTCATGACATTGGCCACTGTCAGTTGGATACCTTTTTTGTTCTAGTTATTAGTCGATTTTGTGAAGATGAAGGATGAGTTGACAGGATTTTACAGCCCGAAGGCTGGTAGGCACTCCTTCCTCCTGTCACATAACTGTACTCTTACAAGCACGTTAGTCTCCGTACTTGATTTTAACTGTACTGCTTCTTTCTACCTGATCTTCTAAGGGTTTTGTGCTGGTGCTTATATTGTCCTTCGATATAGTTCCGGTTTCTCATGAAAAAGTTGTACTCCTCACTAATTTTGAACGTTCTCTACCACCGCGAAGTTTTACATGATCAACTCAAGAACGGCTTACCGAAAAGTCTGTCCATGTACATAGATAGATGAGAGCATTTGACCATCCACCCATCATATACTTTGTTCTACAGTTGGGGCATCCATTTATGTTTGAGCTTTGACTTCACTCATATGCACTAATGGCGAAAGATTGCACAAGTATTGTTTGACGAAGATCTTTACAGCTTCTTTCTTGGCATTATCTAATCCGAGATATTCTCCCGTTCACTGAAGATCTATCTATCTCCATTAGTTCTTTAAGCACCTCCGTGTCTTGTGAAACATTTTGATGGCAGGCAGCTTGTGTTATGTGTATTCACGATACGGGGGAAATACTCTCTGGGCTCCTTTTGTGTCAGATTAACATTGCCATGGCTGCTGGAAATATTTTCATATATTTAACACTTCGTAGCCGTTCACCCCACTCGAGGTCCTGATAAGACTGTCAGTGGCTTGTTGTCGGCCCTGTCTGAGGTCGAGCAGGGTGGCTGTGCGGCAATTTACGTGCATGTGTGTGAGAAAAGGGATAGACGGATGAGCAGGCTTTGGAATCTGGATCGCTGTGGTGTGTGAAATAACCACCAGCCAAAAGGCCATCAAAAGCTGTGGTGAACCACAGAGAAAGCTCTCTGACTGTTTCACATCAACTCATGTTACTGTCAAACAAAACTAGCTGCAAATAAACTTGCCTTTTAACTTGTGTGTTCCAATACTCATGTCATATAATTTGAACGTGTTCTGTAGAAAACATTTTGTTCTATCTAATATTTTTAGCACAATCATTGTAAAAACACTGTCACTGACTGTTAGACGATAACATAAAGTGCTGTTACGATTACATAATTAGCATTGTCGCAGAATAAATAAGTAGGTATCGTAGAGCCATAGCGGTACCGAACAGGCATGATAAACACACCAACATTGTAGACAAGACTATGATAATCTATAGTTAGACCCCTACTCGTTTGAAGTTCCAACAATTTATTCAGTAATATGATCTTTGAAAGAGTTGTGCAGTGGGATAGTGTGGCTGGAAGTAGTTATACTCCATTGCGATTCAGATGTCAGTCAAAGAAAACTATATGAAAACATAAAATAGATAGAGATGATGGTTTATCGCGGGAAAACTTTACTGTTTGCTGGGTTCCAACGTACGTTCAGCTTATGAAAAGATTGCTGGCTTTCACTTGTACGTGGAGCTGTAACCCTATTTGACTGAGCCAATAAGAATCCCGCTATTGTAGTAGTTGTCTATTATTGGTCTGCAGACAGCTACGTTGTGTCAGACGTATATCACCCAATCATACGTGTCTAGGAACCCATGATTTTCGAGAAAATATTTCTGCACCAACCTGTTTCATAGGCTTAGTTCAACCTCTGCAGTTCTGCTTCTTTGTTATTGGTGGAGCATTTTTTGTGTAAAGACGTTTATCATTTTATCCGACCAATCAGAATAAGGTTACTGCGAACTACGCACGCCCGTAATTTGCAGTAAAACATTAAGACACGGAGGGTGTAAATTCAGCCAATCACAGAGCATGTAGCAGAGCCATATATGTGCACACGAGGCTCTGAAGCAAACTGATGTCACAGAATATTTAGGAATACAGAAGTGAAATAGCGGGTAAGACGGCAAATTCGGACACACACGCCGGGAAAATTACTTCGCTAGCCAGCAAGATAGCGTAAACGCCTACCGCCAATCAGCGTAAGGCGGCTGCACTGCTAGCCGGCAGCCAGGCCAATAAGAAACCTACCATAACATGTAGGAGCCAAATATACACGGGGCTGGTACCAACAGCCTCGGGCATCCAATAAGCAGCGAAGTTCGCACGTATCAAATGAGCCGTCACGTCATTTCACGTCTGTATTACTACTTAGTCTGTGCTGATGCTGAAACCTTTTCACCAATAATTTGGGTCTCTATAAGTGTCACAAGCAACTACGGTGTTTTCAAGGCTATGTTGGCACAAAACATCGCCCATCGTCGCTAAAAATAGAGTATCTACAATGAAGTATGTCCAAAAAACATCCAGTTATTTAGTAATACTTTCGATTCTAATTCGCAAATGCATGAATTATGCGAATATAAAACCGAACTGTGCGAACCAAAATGCCGAGCAAGGACACTTGGTAAGCTGCGACATAACCCGTTGACCACAACCAAGTCGCTGCGCGCGCGACGGAAGAGGCTAAGTAGATCAATGCGGAGCGAAGAGGGGAGGAGAAATGCAGCGAGGAGTGGAGGGGGAGTAGGAAGTGTAGACCAGGAAGAGAGTAAAGAGGAGAGACGGCTCGGTTTAGTTCTGCGTATCTTCCCACTTCTGTGCTTCGTTCTCTCTTTGCTTCGGCGCAATCTCTCCTGCTCTCTTCTGCCGTCGGCGCGCGAGTGTCGCGTCGTGGGCGCTGCGGCAGGTGAAAACGGAGCACGGGGCACGGCTCCCTCCCTTCCCCATTGCACGCCGGCAGATTAGCACACGGCCTGTTACTTCACCCGATGCGCACACAGACTTCTACAACTGATACATATACGTTACACACACTTATCCTCACGGAGGTATTTTGTATTTTGTCCTACTCGAGTGTTACAATTTTATATGTATGTTTGTATGTATGTATGTATGTATGTATGTATGTATGTATGTATGTATGTATGTATGTATGTATGTATGTATGTATGAATACACACACACACACACACACACATATATATATATATATATATATATATATATATATATATATATATATATGCCGGCCGGCTGTGCAGGTTTGCCCGCATGAAATTATGTAATGTAAACAGTAACTCTGGATAAAATGTGTGATGAAGAAATTTAACAGCTAGTGTACTCAATAACAGTGAACTGTAAATTGTCTTAGCTCACTGTAAATAGAGCGCGCAATATGCTCGTATGATGTCATACCGGTAGTAATTCCCATCGCAAAGTCTGGCACGGGATACGAACCCGTAACCCCACCCCTTCCACACCACAAACTTTATACAATACCTGAGTGAATGTTAAAGGCAAGCCGTGATAATTCTTGCGTATGTAGGGGCTACAGTCCAAAGAGGTTTCATTTATGAGTAGGTTGGCAAAAAGAAACGACTGTTGAATTATTTCTCCGTGATCATTCGCTTTTTTCAGGAGACTGTAACATTTTACTGCTTTTCACCTACTTATTTTTCGAATTTCATAAAATCCTGAATTTGATTTGTAGATATTTTCATAAGCTTCATTCTTATCAAAAAATCATCTCGATATCTCAACTGGTATAAGCGGTACAGATAAATATTTGATAACATATTTTATTTTTTACCAGCTTTCAAGGACGAATTTCGAAAAATCCTGAAATAATTTTTTTTTATGTTTACGTACGATGTATTTTAAAGAAAAAACCATTTAAATTTTTCCACTGGTTTAGGAGATAGGTGGGATTAATTAAAACACGTTTAATTTTTTAAGAGCTTTCAAGGACGAATTTCGAAAAATTGTAAAAATACTTTTTAGATATTTACTTAAGCATAATTTAAAAGAAAAATTACCTTTCTATCTGAAATGATTTAAAAGAAATCACGGATTAGTTAAAAACACACTTAACGGCTTCCGCCACTTAGTTTTCGAATTTCGTAAAATTCACAAATACGCATTTGCTTGGGCAATATTTTGAAGTTAAAAAATTTATGATAGCTTTTCCGGAAAATTAGATATCAGGGATTCTTTGAAAACACATTTCACCCCTTTTCACCCTCTTAATTATCGAATTTCGAAGAATTCATTCTTAGTGGGTGCCTACGGGGCAAGTGGAAGCTTCCCTCAAAATGTCATGGTTCTAGGTCCAGCGGTTTGGGCTGTGCGTTGATGAGTGAGTGAGTGTGTCAGGACACTTCATTTTATATATTAAGAATACGTGATCTGCACATTATTAAAAAAAAAAAAAAAAAAAAAACGAACGTACAGTTTTGCTCACATGCTCACATTTTCTTCGCAGGATTTTGTGAAAATTACTCGAGTTCTTTGCACCGACGTAAAAATAAAATACTATATTACCGAGCACGAAATACGTACAGGATGTTATTTAGCACTTTTACTGAGCGGAGGCAAGAGAGCGAGTAGGGACAGACTGTCCCGCTCGGCGATAAATATTGGTCTATTCGTGTAGGCGGTAAACTAACTTGCAGTATCTTCACAGTATTCTTTTCGCATCGGAATTTCAGAAGTGACTCAATTACAATTTTGGTTTTATAGTTTGTAGAAGGGACATATGCTTCTAGTCTTAACGTTTTACGGCTCGGGAAATATTTTTGTAGGTACAGCAGCAGTCTAACAGCAGTTAAGCAATTTAAAAGGCCCAAAATTACGTCTTTAATAAGATTGCCGCACTTTTATAACTATGCAAGCATAATTAGAAGGTCTGAAGCAAAGTGAGCATTTATTGCTGAAACATTTAAATGGTTTTCTTTTACCCTACGCTATATTATCTATGGTACTGTGGATAAATAAGCACGATCAGAGAATGTTAACAAATACTGAACTTCAAGGATTTTGTCTGAGTTAAAACTTATTTTTTCGAACATTAAAAATATGTACTTGGTTCGCTATTGTATCAGAACCTTCAGTTTGAAGTACGTTTTCGTGCTTAAAATTCATTACGAACCAAACCATATAGCCTACTTGTAACTTCACAGACGTTATTTTGCAAGAAAAGTCACTGTACTCTTACAAGTACAAAACCATTCTTTGGAAATTCAGTTTTGTTATAAGGTTCCAAGGTTCAAGGGTTCTGGCAAAAATGTAGGTAGACGGCGGACTCGCTAGTCGAAATACATGCGCCCTATCGAAATTTGTTCCTCCATTCATCCATGTTTCACTAACATGGCTATGCTAAAAGAAAAAAAAACTTAGCCAATTTACAGGCAAACGGAAAACGGATATACTTAAATGCTTATGAAAGATGAAAGTTAAGTGGTATATTACTCTTCATTATTTTAATTTTTAATTGTCAAATTATAGTACGTATATTTTACATTTAGTTCGTTATTAGAGACATCCCTAGCTTTAAAGGTACTGTAAAACGGGGTTAATAGAAAAAAAATTTGAAACAAATTTCTTGCTTACGTTTTTTTCTGTGAAAGAGTGACGTTTTAACAAACCCACTTGTAAATAGTATACTATCAATTTGTTAATCAAGGAAACATAGTTTCTGAAGCGGATTATGCCGTGATAATTTTGTTCTACATATTTTGATCCTACTCACTCCGTTTTACCGTAGTTTTGTCAGAGATGGGATTAGGTAACTGTAAGTTTTCCGGTACATAGCAGTTGTTGTGCCCTTTTTCATGGATGAGACCACACACTGTAATTTTTTTTTTGTATTTTTACAAAGAAAATCTTTGGAAACCTAGTTGCCAAAGAAATTCATTGTAAATCTACAATAGTTATCCTTTTAATAAAATACAAAGTACATGTTTGTAAATTACAATAGCCTTGTAGTTGTACTTTCAATAAGGAAAAAAAAAAGTAATAAATTTAAATGCTCATCGTACTTCATAAATAACATTGAACTTATTTATCTAATAACTTTTGAATAAAGGATGTTTACATGAAATTATTTGGAAAATAGAAAAAATTGAAGACGCTAAATTTCGAAGCACTCTCTCATCTACTAGAATCAACGCATATTACCCCTAGACCACTGTGACTTCTTTACCGCTTAATCTTTATTTCTGTACATTCCATGTACAGTACAGTTCAGTAATAATTATTTCTTTTAAAGCACGCAATAAATACGAACGTCCGCTTTATTCCAGAAAAATGCTTTCCAGAGGTCGTATAAGCAATTTCCGGCGAACCTATGATTTTGGTAGTCTATACGTTTTTTAAAATTTTTTTTTGCAAACGGAATTCTTTTAACATTATAAACTAATAATTTTACAACGAAAGTTTTTCAACATTTACAAAAGTTTGTACAACTACACAGAAGTGCCTTGTCAGATAAAAAAAAAAATACAGTGCAGGAATTGTCTGTATATTGGTACATACAAAAATTCCTTTGTAGTATTACAAAGTTTACCTTTGTAACTTTATAAACTAATGATTTCTTTAAAAAAAACCTTTGTACGTTTACAAGAATTTGTGAAATTACAAAGAAAATCTTTGTAAGTTTTACAAATTTTTTTAGAGTATATTATAATTGGTTATATATGTCCGGTTTTGAACGAAAACTGAAAGTTTTGCCCTATTTTCAAATGAGACATGTAATTTCTTGATTATATCTTACTATTCGTGTGTTATTCATTAAATTAAAAATTTTCATGGACGTGCTCGATTTTTAAAGTTTTCTCTTCCATTGCTACATGAATCTAACAAAAAAAATCACGGTTCGGAATAACAAATATGGTGTTATGGCACCCGCCTACTGGCCGTGTGTTTGTGTGAGTGAGGCACGGCGCCAAGGGCGACATTGACCGGATCATCTGGCGCGGTATCGCCTCTACCGCAAGACACTGAAACTACATGCAGTGGTATCGTAGGACACTCGCCTGACTGACACTTTTATTGGTGACCTCATATTTTTATTGGTGGAAAGTTTTGAGCCAAGTCCATGGCATGTTTCCGCAGTAGTTCCACACGAATCCCGCGAGTAGTTTTTCAAATATAACAAGTTTAAATTGCTCTATTTTTAACGATTTTGAGAAACTCCGAAACGATTTTCCCAATTGACGTGATGTTTTGAAACTAGCTTTCGGTCATCGTTCGAAGTGTATTTTCTTTTCTTACATTCACTCAATAGGCAAATGTGGAATAGTTTCGTAATAAAACGTATTTAATAACACAATTCAAACGTGTTTAAGTGCGCAGTAAGCGACGCCCGCAAAGTTTATACGCGTATATAACGTACAAAGTGAGATCTTTCTAAGGTTTCGTTATTTTTTAAAATCAGTTAATAGTTTCTAACAACTCGTTTACAGAAAGCAATGTACTGAGACTAACAAACACATCATATATAAGCCATTGCTCTCAAAAGTTAATATTTGAGACCACAATAAAATACACGTATAAGTTGTTAATTCATATGTTAAGGCTGTCTGGCTCGACAAGGGCACGGCGTCAAACTAGCTTAATATTTGTTTATTTTCTTGGATGGTCGTTAAACACCTCTTCCACTGTGAGTCCAATGACAAGCAAGGGGACACATGATACGTGCGAAGATTGTTGTACTGATAACCCGTTCCTTCCTCGAACTGCGAAGTGGAGGCGTAGTGCCGACACGACAGTCTGGCCAACAAACGCAGAATTCTAGTATATATGATGAGAGTGAATGTGCGAGTGAATAAGTTATTTAGTAAACTATATTCAAGGACCTAAGCTAGTGCAGCTCGCATAACAAGACAACTCGCACAGTTTGAAGCAAATGCTAAACAACTGTACTTATCTGTAAACAACTCACAGCTTTTCGTGCTTTTATTAAAACGTCATCGAACTGATACAACCAAAAGATTGTGAAAAACAAAACAAACAAAAAAATGTAAAAAATATTTAATATTGAGCATTCACCTTTGCAGTAGTATTGAAAAACGTATCAGCTTTTTTTATGGAAAATTATAGCTTGCGAGTAGTAAAACACAAATTTGTATGTGTATCTTGCTCTGTGCCTGCTCAAGACTTACTTCTCACTTATTTGCTCTGAAAATTGTACAGTCGCAAGACTGGTTTTATGCCGTATTACAAATAATGTGTACTTTCTTTATGTGAGGTGATTACGTATTTTCATAATAAACTTGTCGCTGTATCGTTTGTTTACATGATTTAAAGGTTAACTAAAGTAACAGAGAAGTGCCCAATTAGAAATATCTTTTAAAGTGTAAAACAGTTAAACAGTGAAGTTCCTTTTAAGGCCATGCTAGGGAGTTTTACAGTGCTAATGAGGCCGTGTTCTGGAAGGTTGGGGTTGTGTCCTAAGCGCTTACCAAAATGAACTCTTAGACTGTTAAGAATAATTTGACATTTTTATTTGCGAAAGTAACAGTTTCATGCATTTACAAGGACGGCAGTGTATTTTCGGCTTCTATAATTAGGATTTGGATGATTTAGGGACTCTTATGCTAGCTATTATTCTAATTATTTTCTTCTACTGTCCCTACCGTGTAAGAATTCCATTATTTGACAGATCATAAAAAAGTAGGATAATGTAAACAAAAACATTATGTATCCTTCCACCACCATGTGCTTTCCAGCTGACAACCGAAACATGTCAACAGTTAAGGTATATTATGATTGAAATAACACCCTACGTGTGTTGTGATTTTCTTTGGATTATTTTTTTTTTTTAGATCTCAGACAAATAATTTATTTTCAATACTATCTTCACATTAATCTTACTAGTGTTAGGTGAACAATGTTAACGGAATTATTTCATATTACAGCAATGGATAGCCTACTACAATTATTTAAAATTTAAATTTTTTTTGTACATTTTCCTAGGTATGATCAAAATTTTAACAATTAATGACGTTACCAAAAATAAACAAACATATATGGGCAACTTATGTTTTCTACTTGACATCTAAAAATATTAAATAATAGTAGCTTATTTGGTTGCAACAAAACTGAAGTTGCAAGAGCTTATGACAGTGCAAGCAAACATATTTAAACTGAAATAATAAATATAATAATTCATGCAAGCATTATTACAATTATTTGTCGTGTTGCCTTCAATTTTGTTCTACACTATCAGATAATAAAGCCGTATAGGCCTAGTTTAAGTTTCCAGTTGTGGACTATTAAACAAACTTACCTTTTGTTGTAGGGCCTGCCTTCGAAATATCAGTGTTATTATAGTCATGAGACTATACACTATATGGCCAAAATTTGTGCTCTCACAACCTAAACGGAAATAATATGCAAATAAAAAGCGTAAGTATTAAACAAATATGGGTAGGCCTAATTGCCCAGATCAGCTTTAAATAATTTTGTTGATTGACACATATCATTAAACAGGTACACTTTAACGACCGGGAAATATACAGGCGTACGTCTTCTGGCCGTTTATTTTGGTAATTGTAGGCCTAAATTTTTGCAGCTGACAGGCACAAGATTTCACGTGGACTTTATAATAACCACTTACTTGATTAAAAAAACATGGACTTTTTCTTACAAAAAGAATTTATTGAGTCGGCGACTTGAAAACGCATGTTTACATATAGGACTACAACATGAACCGTAAGCATTCACCACCGATTTGTTGATCAGGGCTGCCACTACTGCTTCATCAGGTCATACGGTCACGTCCTGTTGTTTTAAATGGTTGCCACATGTCTGGCGCGTGTTAAAAATATTGGTAGCATCGGCTGTCAAAATATGAAATTCTTACATGTAAAGTACTTTCTTACTGGTGTATTGAAGAATAAATTTATCAACGCCGAGCAGTTTAATTATTTGTATTGTGTAACTTGTACGCAATTTTCTATATATGTATCCTCAAAACGTAGAACGTTCTAAACGTAAGCTTGTAATGAACCAATTGAGACAAAGGAACAGGCTTGTTAGTCTATCAGATGAGTGACTAAATGGCTTCAATCATGCGGTAAAGACGAGTGAGATATCATTTTATTCAGTATTTCCTGTAGAATACGAATTCGCTAACCCAGGAATCGAAATCGCTGGCTTTCATATAGTCTTTTAAATAAAAGTAACAACATTGAAATTTCGCTTTATGCGTTATAATATTCGTAACCTACACAAAAAACAAAACTTAATAAAATAACGCCTCACTCGTCTTTACCATAGGACTCATGGCATTTCCGTGAGAATCTGGCTCTAGCTGATAGATCCGGTGCTGCAGATAATTCCTGTCAGTTTTGGTAACATGAGTTGCCACTCCTTGTCCTCTCATAACTGCTCCGCGTTCACTCAATGTACTGGGGATAGAAGCAACATATCTCCACAAGCAGAGGTCCTGTTTTCGTCGGGTAAAAAATTGAAATTATTTAGTTTTAATTACTGTTTTTACAGGATAATAGTTATTCCAGAAATGTTCAGATTGCAACATGCTATACAGCATGGTAAGGAGCAAGTCTAAGACATGGTTTTATGTGTAATTCATGCTGCATTACTCCACTACAATTAACTAAATCATTAAAAAAAGGCTTATTTTCCAGATTTTTTTCTTAGCAAAGTTGGAAGATTTTTATATACGTCAAATGTCTTAGACAATTATACGACTTTACGACACCTACTTCCGAAAACTATATACTTTAACTTCATTCCTTCCCTCAATAATGTTCAATAACAGTACACATGTTTCTCGCTGTTTAGCATACCGTACCGAGCACCCTTAATGTAGGCATAAAAAATGTGATCACTTAACCTGAACAGTCTATAGTTGATCTGATGGCTTGCAAGAAACGCTTAACAGCCCATGTCACTGAATCGTGCTGAGTTTTTCTAAATTTTTTCTAAATATTAGTTTGGCAAGATATATTTGAAAATATTTTAATACGGACATATCCATTACCATAACCATATATTTAATTACGAGCACTGAAATTTATATATTAAAGCGTAGTTATGGAATAACGAAACAAATTTAAAATTTAAGATAATATGTCATGAAGTCTAAATGAATCCTAGTACTAATTTAGTCCAACACGCACCTAATCGTAAAATTTAATGTTTCTGTAAAGAGACATTAGCGGAAATTCATCACACTCTTAATTTACTATACGAATAAATAATTATTTTGACTGAAAAAAACCTAACACATCCTGTTAATACACATAATTTGTGCGTATTTATTCAGTAACTGCAAACGAACAAATTTCGAACTGCATTCGTATTTAAACATGCCATACTAACAAGTAAAGTAAAATTAATGTAGTGCTGTTATTTATTCTGAGAGGAAAAATACTTCACAAATCACTGCGAAATCTTACTCAAAACATGTGCAAGCAAAAATGTACTTTGCAAAGCTTAGGTGCTGGCAGAACATTTTGCATAGCCTCAATTTAAGACCTACGGAGACCCAAAATTTTTTTCGAACAACTTTTATGGCAGCGAAGAGAGCAACGCAGAAATATAAAGTTTCCATCAGGGAAATCCCCGGCGTTCAAGAATTGTTTCAGAAGGTTATTTACGAAGGAAAAAGAAGATATCACTTCGAAGATAAAGAAATAATCGCGTTAATGAAACTCGGCAGCAAGGGAATGTATTTCCATGGCGAAGCAACGATTTTCTTGTCTTGTCAAGACGGAATTGAGAACACCGGGAGAATACTTTTTTGAAGAAGAGTACTGAGAATAGGGTAAAGAGCTCGAGTATTTCTTCGTCTAAAATTTCTTTATTCTTGACAACTATTCCCTATCGAGCGGCGACTGTAGAGAGAGAGAGAGAGAGAGAGAGAAAGAGCGCGCGCGTGTGTGTGTGTGTGCGCGATAGTTAAATAAAATATAAAAATATGGTTATGGGTACCTTCAAGTTCGTCATATGTTATTAATGTGGAATTCTGGTGAATTGCTCAATTTTATAAGGTGAGCAATTTTAACAAAGTAAATTTTTTTCAGATTATGTATTTATTTTTACAATGAACTGCCAATGACACAATTTTGAGGTTTTTTGTAGTCACTATAAAAAAACTAAAATCCTTCCAATATAGATAATAAATATTCAGGTAAAATCTATGCATCATTGGCTATTCGAAGACATGTCGGAGATATCTTCACGAAAAATTCTTTTGCCTTTTTTTTATTGGTATAAAAACTTATTTACTGAAGTTGTTGATTACGTCTTAATACTTTTGTAAGGCAGTGTTTCGCTGTTATCCCAGTTATTGTTGGATACGTCGTCTAGTTTATCTTACGATGGCTACATAAAGAACTTCGAATTCGCGGCTTTGACGATTAATTATACAAAAATATGCAACTGAAATACGTTTTTTTATGTGAAAATTGTACTCCTTTCGGTGTTAAAATATTGATCATAATTCCATAAATAAATAATTTAATGAGGCAGAAGGTAGCCAATGTAAGAGACCCGTCTTCATAGAGTCGTGAGGGGCCGCGGTGGCCGAATGGTCAGGTCATTAACCTCCCACTAAGGAGATTCGGTTTCGATTTCCGGCGGCGTCGGTCCCCGGATTTTCGCGTGCGGGAATCGTGCCGGACGATGCCGCACGTCGGTGGGTTTTCCAGGGGAACTCCAATTCCCCCCGCCTTTTCATTCCAGCGCTGCTCCATACTTACCTCATGAATCCCCTCACCGGCACTAAAGACCTTGGTGTTGAGTGCTGACCAGAATGTCTCGCTCACTCAAGTAGTTGTTTTGCGCGTTAGAGGCATACATGAGGAGAAGCGATAAGAGCTAATATAACGCCCTAGGATATTGCAACATCGCTTTTATTGGCAAGGCGGTTAATTGGCTCGCAGTGTTTCAGTTGTACCGCTGGAACTATGGGAGTCTAAACTGTGAACCTAAATATCTTTGAATGTTTCTTACAATGGGATAGAACAACCTACTGTACTATTAAGGACATACGCCATTGCAAAATTATGTCGACCCTGAAATCTTACAATGATATTTCCTGGAGGACATGCTATTGCAATGGTCTATGTCCACAACGGTACAGTATGTTAATATTTTATTGAGGGGATGTCTGCACCAAAGTTCATCGCAGACCCCTTAATTAGTTTATTATCAATCTGAACATTACATTCAGCACTGTAGCTGTGCGAAAACTCCGTTTTTAGCTATGTCAGAGAGCTTGTAAAAAGTATTGTGTAGGCTGTTCACGATAAAGTGAGCACTGTAGAAAGTTTTCTTTCGGCCGTTTTGCAGACATCTTCATTATTTTTAATATGAAAACTTCAATGAAACTAAAAACCAGTGAAACGTTTCAACGCTCTCAAAAATTAACATATATTGGCCCAATAAAACATATTTTTAATTATTCACAAGTTTTGCTAAATGCTCAGTTTAAAGTGAACAGTCTATAATGAAACAGCGTTTGGCGGCACGCGGGCGACGCGAAAGAGCCATGCCACCACCTCCTCCCTTCTTCCTACCAGCACTCAAGGGCAGCAGGCCGACTAGCGGGGTTTGCCTCCTCCTTAACGCATTCTGCTGACGTCACGAGTTGTCTAGGATGCGAGCAATGGTTGTCAGCATCAAAGTGTCCTTGGAGGGCACACGAATAGGATAACATAGGGGCTTGCCATAACATCTGAAAGTTTCGCGGCATCCTGCTTCATCTTTGAGCTGTGAAAATGTTCTGGGTGCACTATAAAAATAGTTTGTAAATTTGCCACACATGCGTGTAGGAACACTACGAAAGTAGACCTGGTATAATTGTTTCCCAAACATTCATAATAGCAATCCTAAATTTCTACTGAAGTTACCAACACTTGTATTGTAACAACTGTAAAAGCTAGCATGTTTACTAGACGGAAGTATGGTAACTGTACCATACTGCATTTAAGTTAATTACTTCAAATATTTTAGGAAGTGTTTTTTTACAGTGTGCTTATGTGACCGGATATAAATACAGATCACGATGGCCGACTTGCAGTAGTTACTGTGGGGTTCAGCCCGTAGGTGTTAGTGGCGGATTCGGCAGCGAAGACGACTTTGGCGGAGATGACGGCGATGGCAAGGAGCGGCGCGGGATCAGCACATCAAGAGGTGACACCGTGGCAAGTGCATGCGGCGTTGGTACAGTTGCAGCGTGTTCAAACAGTACACTTGTGTTTGTGTGGAACGGACGAGCAGGTTAGAATATAACCGTAAGTAGTATGAGATATCTGGAAAGTGACAGTTACTTACATATTTTAAGGACTACGTATTTTGTGATTAATTAGGCATTTATTAACACTATATTTAGGGTGGAAATTTTAGATGTTATGAAGATTAACAGTAAATAATAGTTTTAAATATTGTTCTACAAAGTAGTGAATGGCATCTGGAAAAGCGTATATTTAATGCAGGGTACAAGAATGGTGTCTTAACAGTGAGATTGTGACCTTGTCTGAAATATGTTATTTTCGTATGTTGGCACAATGGACACACATGGAATAGTTACATAGAAAATAACCTGTTTACTAACCCACCGCGATGCATTTGAAACGCATGACAGGCGGCGCTTTTAATGGCAGTGTCAGACAATTTTATTGGAATTTCAGTTATTGAGCCAATACATTTCTTCAAATTGTATTATCAAAATTTTCTCTTCGACACGGCATAGGATATATTCTTGGTAAACTGCTTAACATAAATAATAATGGAATCATTCACTAATTTTTCGTGCAGAATCATTGCAAGATAATTCTTGAAGGTTAACCTGTAATTCTCTTGCAATGATTCTGTGTGACCAATTAATGAAAGATTCCTTTATTATTTATGCCAGTCAGTTTACCAAGAATATATCCTATGCTTGTTGAAGAGAAAATTTTGATATTACAATTAGAATAAACATTTTGGTTCAAAAACTGAAAATACAATAAAATTGTCTAAACCGTCCCCTTAAGAGGGCGTGGTACATGATTCAACGCTAAAAGCATTAATCTATAAACTGTAGGTTTCTTGAAGCCAATTTGCGAAAATTAAACAATAGCAATCCTAGACAATAGTTTGAGCCAACGTTTTAAAACAAAGTTGTTTCCAGTGTTACGAACTTATGAGGCACAATCTCTCACGCCGGAACCTCGTGCATTTAACTGCGGCGCAAGTGATCACGCGTAACGAATTAGTAATTCTGGATAAATATTTACTCATTTGGTAAATACCATTATCTAGGATTATCATTGAGTATTTTATCAATATTGGCTTCGAAAAAAGCGTAGAAATCAATTAATGTTTTCAGCGTTTATTTGTCAACCACGCACTCTTAGGTCTGATTCACAATGCGCAGTCAGCAGTCGACTGCCGACAGCCGACTGCTGGCAGTTGGCAGGTGGCAGTCGAATACAATTCACAATGTGCAGTCCAGCAGTCATTATGTTTTTTGCATTTTTTTAAAAACTGCTATTTAATAATCGACCATGTTTTAAACATATTGTTTTTAAATTTGTAAAATTGCTTAATTTGCTTTTAGAACCATAAAAAAAATATTAAAACAATATTTGTTTACATCACGTGATTACGAGAGTAACGCTTGATTGGTTGGAATTTTTCGGCAGTCGGCAGTTCAGCAGTCAGAGATAAAGTTCGCCATCTTCGACTGCTGACTGCCGACTGCGCATTGTGAATCGGGCCTTAAGGACAATAAAATAGCAAAGCGGACAGTTCATATGGCAAGGACGCATGTATGACACCTAGTTGTACCGGTGTGCTTACAACGGTAGCGGTGAGTCGAACAATGGGAGGGAATTTCGCCGTCTCACTAGCCCCGCCACGCCCTGGATGACATGTGTCAGTGCACTGAGTGGGCCGGCGAGAGAAGGCGTTGAGAAAGTAACCGAGGGAGGGGTAAAGAGATGCCTGATGGAAGGTAGGGGAGGGGAGGACTCGGTCATGTTGCCTCAGAGACACCATGCGGACATGTTAGCCTTGCCGAGGGCGAGAACCAGCTCCTTATATGTCGCCGGACGTCGCGAGTGTGTATCATGTATTTGTGGGAGGGGGGGGGGGTGACAGGGCAGGTTCATCTCACCCGTGGTGGGAGGTGGGGTGGTATAGGATAACAACAGAGGCGTTTATGACAATTCACTAGGGTACGGTAGGTCAACCAAATTTCAAGTTTAAATTTAGGAGTGTGTGGTATATAATTCAGCGGCAAGTGCATCAGTTCAGAAGTATAGGTTTTTCGAAGCCAATTTGCAAAAATAAAAAAACAGCAATCTAGAGAACAGTCTTTTTCAACTTTCTGAGCAAAATTTTTTTCGATAAACGTATATCTGAAGAACAATCTCTGACCCTGAAATCTCGTACATTTAATTGCGGCGCAAGTACTCGCTCATAAAGTTGGCAAATTTAATTATCAAGGATTGCTGTTTCTTAGTTTTCTATACTGACTTTCAAAAAGCATGGATCTCAATTGAAGAATTCAGCGCTTATTTATCTACCACACCCATCTTAAGGTGTTCAAAATTTAACTCGAGTGAAAGTCACCCGTGTTGGAAATTTCAACACATGGTCCATCGTTTAACTACCAGATCAAATATTATATTTAAAAATTAATAAAATAACGCGTAAAGAGTGCACTGTTGACGTAGCATTTAGCAAAATATTTATCATGTAGAAAAGACGCAAGTTTTTTCCTTATTCCCGCCATCTTGGAACATTGAGAAGCATTGCAGGCGTTCATCGAATCCTGGTAATAGAAATAACCTGGTCACGTGACTGAGATAACTTCTTACCCTACTCCAGCAAGTGAATTTTCATAAGCCCCTAAGATGTCAAGATGAAAGATGCGCATACTCCAGTGCGGTAAACAGATATCACGGGAAAACTTGACTGTTTGCTGGATTTCAACGCACGTTCAGCTTACCAGAAGATTACTGTCTTTCGCTTATGTGTGGAGTTGTTACCATATTTGACTAAGCCAGCAATAATCTCGATATTGTAATTTTTGATGCCTGTTTTTGGTCTGCAGACAGCCACGTTGTGTCTGAAGTATATCACCAAATCATACATGCTGCAAGAAACTACAGTGTTTTCAAGGGTATGTTGGCATTAAACATTTTCGCGATATAGGCCTACCACCATCTCTAGCTATAGGTAGGACCATGGACATTTCGGGGAAAGACTTTCGCCCCAAAATTTTTAAGTGCCTTACGTGCACATCTGCAGTTCTGATTCATAGTCAGTGATTGGATGTTTTAATCTCGCGTATCTTGGGCTTCTACCCGTAAATCACAGACATGTGGTGTCGTAGTAACATAATTGTGATTGGAGCATTCAAACGAGAGACGTGAGTTTACGAAGCCACGCTACCAATAACAACGAAGCAGATCTGCTGATGTGCACGTAAGGCACTGGAGCAAAATTCTTTTCGCGAAATGTTAATGACCCTGGGTAGAGGTAGACTTAGGGAGGTAGTCATGTCCCCAATCGCGGCCATGATTGGCCAATCCCTCTCTGTCACGGTGCATGCTTCCTCGCATGAAATCTCTCCCTTGTAGACGTATGAGACTCAGACATGATTCAACGCTAAAAACATTAATCTATAACTGTAGGTTTCTTGATGCCAATTTGCGAAAATTAAACAATACCAATCTTAGACAATAGTTTTACCCAACGTTTAAAAAAAATTGTTTCCTGTGTTACGAACTACTAAGGCACAATCTCTGATGCAGGAACCACGTGCATTTAACTGCGGCGCAAGAGATCACGCGTAATGAATTAGTAATTCTGGATAAATATTTACTCATAAATTTGGCAAATGCCATTATCTAGAATAGTCATTGAGTATTTTATCCATATTGGCTTCGAAAAAAGCGTAGAAATCAATTGGTGTTTTCAGCGTTTATTTATCTTAAGGGAGTGTTAAACAATTTTATCGTGTTTCCAGTTTTTGAGACATAACATTTATTCAAATTGTGTCATCAAATTTTTCTCTTCGACAAAGCATAGGATATATTCTTAGTAAACTGCATGACATAAATAATAATGGAACCTTTCATTAATTTGTCATGCAGAATCATCGCAATCAGTGGCAGTTCTAGGGTTGTTATCAGGCAGGGCACAAATTGCAGAGAACTGTAATATAGTTGTGTGCTAGTTGATGCCATAGCCACTGACACGCTGGTATGTAGGTGACGCTTATTACTGACTACTCACAACACAATAAGTAGCCAGTGGATATTTCATGGTTATTGGTATATGTGCACAGTTCTCGGCTACTTCTGCGCTCCCTGGCAGCAACACTCGAACCGCCACTGACTGCAAGAGAATTCTTGAAGTTAACCTATAATTCTATTGCAATGATTCTGCATGACAAATTAACGGGATATTCCATTAACGTTTATGTCAGGTAGTTTACCAAGAATTTGCGAAGAGAAAATTTTAATTATACAATATGAATAAATATTATGGCTCAAAAACTGAAAATACAATAAAAATCTCTACCGGTACCCCTTGAGGTTCCTATCTACCTGCGCTTAAAACGCATTGCAGTGAGTTACAAATAATCATATTTGGAATAAACATCTCAACGCGCATTAATTTTGTACATGTATGAAAAGAAAACACATTTCAAACATTGTTTCTGTCAGTTTAAAAATTAGGATCGCTTATTGGAAACACGAATTTCAAGACTCTCAAAATGGCTGACACAACTTTTTTAAACTGCCGTATCTAGGAAAATTCCAACCGGATTCGAAAGGCACAATAATATAAATAAGTGTTAGAATTTGAACCATAATCATAGCAAATAAAATAATATGGTCACCGCTTAAAATCTCATAGAAAAATGAATAATAGTACAGCTCTGCGCGCCAGTTGCGGAGTTTGCATGTAGAGGCGATAATGCATTACGTACGCCGACCGACGTCACTCTTAACGCTCCATCGGTTTTGTGCCTCGCATACACCAACACAGCCTACCTAGATAAGAACTTTAAGTCCTGCACCTCTCCTGGACTTCTTCCATAACACGGTAGAATAGGGAAGGTTAGAAAAATAATTGCCTATACGCAGTCGGCAGTTGTTCCCCAGGCTGTGTGGATGCATGGCGACGGAACAGGCTACAGTTTCCGAACTGTTGCATTTTCTTCTGTTGCAAGGTGACCGTTATGTTTGTCCGTGTTGTTATTATTCGACTGTCTACAGTTATTTTGTTATTTGTGTTTGTTCGCTTTTCTGAAGGTGTCTGGGTCTCTGTTGTGTCGCCTACAAACTGTATTTTTTTTTTTTTTCGTTCCTTTAGTTTTTTTTAATGTTGAAGTTATTTTACTTTGTTTCGTTCTTTCACCATTCACTGACGGAATTTCTTCTGTGGAAGTATATTAGTTTTTTTTTTCCAGACTGATGTGATCACAACCTTTGTTTGTTGGTTTTCTATGCCCTATGTGTTAGTTTTTTGTCGATTTATTTTCTTGTTTTGTTGTTCAATGACTAATCCCTTGTGGAATTGGGTGTGTTATCCCTTGTTTGCCCATTCGTCAAATAATTTCATTGTACGTTGTTAGTCTGTTTGTCTGCGTGTATCCTCTGGTTTTCTATGTTACACCGTTTGCGTGCAATGGCGTATGTCAAAAATGTTTCTTTGATTAGGGCTAGAAAATACTTCAAAGCCTACTCAAGGCCGGGGCTGACCCGGCCGTTGATATGGGGGAAGAGGGGCGGCGTGCTTTGAAAAGTATAAATATACCACGACCCCTGGAGTCCTACCCCCCCCCCCCCCAAATTGAAATTCAAGGTGCAAAATGGCGCAAACCAAGAGGAGGCTAAGCTTGAGGATCTCAGTCGGGAGGCAGGTAAGTGGGCGAGATCCGGGGATGGGTGGCCCTTGGCTCTCTCGCTAGCTTCTGTCTTCCTTTGGAAGGTGTATAGAGGCGCAGTTCTGCGTTCCGCGAAAGGGTTTGGGCGGTTGCAACAGACTGTTAGCTAAAGTACACTGCGTGGTAGAGCGTGATCTCTCCCCTCGCTCATGGGGGCTGGGCACCGGGATTGCCTACGGCTAAGAGGCACCGTTAACAAAGAAAGCCACAGGTAAAACCGTGAGTAACATCTACAAACAAAAAAAATTCAAAATGCCACTTTATTAAATTGTAGTATTTTTAAGAATAAATTATATTTTTTAATTGAAACCTATGTGCTGATATAAAATAATTAGATACATTCTTAACCGTCTGCTTCCAAGTGTCTATAATTGTGTTACTACTTGAAACACATACAATAATGTTAATGAATAACAGACTAAATGGCACAAACCATTTTGAAATCTAGACACTATAAAGTATTATTTAAATTTCGGAAATTGTTTATTTTACTATTCAATTGTATATGTTGTTGCAACACAAAATCGAGTAACCATGGACGTGTTGAAGATAAGTGAAAGGTAACATTTTTTTTCGGTATTTTACTTAGCATTTATTTGGTTTCATTTTTTTTTTTGGAAGCGTATCTCGAGGGCCATTACTCTTATGCCCCCTCCCCCCTTTTCTAGATTCGCCTTTGATTCAAGTTAATGCGAGCAATTTTTAAATCATGGTTATTTTTGTTACTAAAGTTGTGTCTTTCTGACATTTGTAAGTATAAACGTAGCAATTACAGTAATAAAACATAGCGTACATATTTCGCCATACAGAAATATTAACGTCTTAATTTTTTTTTATTGCTGTTCTTGACGAAACGGTCTTTTAAAGAGCTCGTTTTACAGCGAACAAGCCTGAAGCGATGGATTCACTAGATACTTTTGTTCATTTTATTCGTTGTTTGTTCCACGTAATTGTACTTGAATTTTTTTTACGTTTACCTTCCAGGAAAGACATCTGGCAACACCATTGTTTAGGGATCGGTTTCGTGGGAAACAGCGCGGAGACAACGGAGCAGCACGAACTTTTTTCTCGGAACAGAAGGACGTCTGGAAGAGACCATGCGCCCGAACACACGGCGCGACAGTGTCGACTAACGTGCGGGGCATTCCTCGCCGAGACAGCTTCCAACTCGATTCACTTACATTCTTCGACAACATGCTGCATTGGGCCTTGCCCCCTTATATCTACAGTTACTGCGATACATATATATGTTTAAGCTTAAGATGGCGTGGTACATAATTCAACGTTAAAAGCATTAATCTATAACTGTAGGTTTCTTAAAATAAAATTGTTTCTAGTGTTACGAACTTCTGAGGCACAATCTCTGACGCCAGAACATCCTGCATTTAACTGCGGCGCAAGAGATCACGCGAAATGAATCAGTGATTCTGGATAAAAATTTTCTCATAAAGTTGGCAAGTACCATTATCTAGTATTGTCATTGAGTGCTTTATCCATTTTGACTTCAAAAAGAGCGTAGAATTCAATTGATGTTTTCAGCGTTTATTTATCTACCACGCACTCTTCCAACCAGAACCGTAAAACAATAGTAGAGAAGTAGTCGCTGGACTTTACTGCGCAGTTTTCGCAAATAAAAAAGTACGCTCACCGCTTAAAGACCATAGGGAGAAGTCAACGTCCACAGTACTGCACGATGAATGAATGAGAGATTTTGGTCAGCGCTTAACATCGAGGTCTTCAGCGCTGGTGAGGGGTGATATGAGGTGAGTATGGAGCAGTGCCGGAATTAATAGGCGGGGGAAACGGGAGATCCCCGAGAAAGCCCGTCGACCAGCGGCATCGTCCGGCACGATTCCCACGTGCGAAAATCCGGGACCGACCCCGCCGGGAATCGAACCGGATCACCTTGGTGGGAGGCGGGATGTCTGACCTCTCGGCCACCGCGCCCCCCTGCACGCTGTTACCACGCACCGCACATAAAGGTGACACAGTTATTGAAACACGAGTCAGTGTGGACCTTATCGTCTGCCTGTTTCCGTACCTGAGACGCGGCATCTAGCGCCTGCTGTATGGGACTTTTAAACGTAGTTTGAAACTGAAGCTTGTGCGTAAATGAAAGCGCGAATTAGTCAAGTGGTTGGGTATGAGGTGAAGGGTAGCAGAGGACGGCTGGTCGAGAAGCAAGCAGGTGGTCGGGACATCCCCCGGGGTGTTTGGCGCGAGGCGGCCCGCCACCGGAACATCGGCGCCCAACATCTGCCTGTCTGTCTCTCTCTACACCTGCTGCTATGTACCTCCTTCCTTCCTCACCCACGAGCTCGCCCACGGTCGTTAACCCACTCCGCGTTTCTACTCGGTTAACCCTTATCCTTCTTCTATCGATTGTTCACTTGCTTGCGTTCGGCCTCTAGCATCGACACCATGGCCTTAGACCGTGATCAACACTTAAAGAGTCTTCACTGGTTTCATATTTTCGCGTTTGACGCTTGGGACAGCGGGGTATTAACGGCCGGAGTACCACGCTTGACGGAAAGGATATCGCGTCTATCCACAGCGCGTCAAACTAGTGCGAGGTATTCATTGCAGTCTTTTTCATATGGGACTTCAAGCGGTGACCCTGTAATTGTATGGTGTATAATTAAAGATAATGGTGTATTGCTAGGTCTAGGAAAAATTCGCGAGTTCAATTAACTGCATGCTTGAATCCAATGTTCTGTGCATACTCAAGCCCCGTATATTCGTTCATTGTCTGCTGTCTGAATGAGTAGCAGGTAATGGACAAATGGTAGGGCTTCGATACACACAAGATAATTGGATTCTAGCATGTTGGTCGTTGAACTCGCGAAATATTTCTAGCCCGATGTATTGCACACGCCTTTATCTTTTAAAAGAATCTACGTTTAGATTTGTATACCTAAAATGTCCGCAAGGACACCCATTTTCATCCGCTAGAAAATATGCTTCAGTGGTTAATAATGGTGAACTTGAAATGAATATGCACACGTGTAATTTTCTTCGAATTATGTTATTAAACAGACATCACTCATGTGCTATGAGTAGTTTTCGAATAATCTGGTAACGGCCATATCTACATAGCATCGAGTTAGGTCTTTTGTGTTTGTGTTATTTTTTAAACATCGTAAACTATGTACAAGTATTTATTGGTCGCTACTTCGCACGAATCTGCCAGAGTCTCTTAAGAAAACGAAATCTGTAAAAATTTTTAAGAAAAATTGCTATGCAAAGTTGTTGGCGGAACAGAACAGCAAATAGTTTCATTATAGAAATAATTAGAACAAAGATAAATTGGTTATTTGTTAGTTGAACTTTACGTTAGATTATAGTACACAAATTTGTTATATTGAAATTAGAATTATTATAGTGCAAGTGATAGTATTGGCACTTTTTCTCCAAATTGT
>PNEQ01076380.1:0-53704 GCA_003012365.1 Medauroidea extradentata | reverse complement strand
CACAATTCTTTAATTTTATTACTAATTCTTTTTTAAATGAACTTCTTGTTGTATTAATGTGTATTTATGTATAAGGTTAAACACTTCAAGTTGTAAACCGGCCTAGAGCTGAATCTTGTAGTGTATAAATAAATAAATCAATAAAATAAATAAATAAAAATAAAGTGGTCTGTTGTATTATTGTCATGTTCGTCATCATTAGTTTTTAATTTATTTTCTCTGTTTTTATCAGTTATATATATATATATATATATATATATGTGTGTGTGTGTGTGTGTGTGTGTGTGTGTGTGTGTGTGTGTGTGTAATTTTATTCTGTGCATCTGTAACAAAAATGGTTAATTGTAAGAGAAGGCTACATGCCTTAACTTCGCCATTTGAAAAATAAGTCAATAAATACAAATTAAATAAGGGGTTTCCCTAGATGGGTTGCGTTTGTGTGTGTGTGAGACAGGAGCGGTAAGGTTGGCGTTAATCGACGTATGTAATGTATTATCGCCTCTCCGTGCAAGCCACTCAGCTGGCGTACAATGCTTTACTATTATCCTTTTTCCTTCTGGGCTTTGAGCGGTGACCACATTGTTTTATTTGTGGACAGCGTAGTTCAAAGTCTAACGCTTGTTACTGCAGTTGTTTTCATTTTTCGAATCCGGTTGTTGTATAATAGATCACTTCCTTTGTTGGAAGATAAGCTATATTGAGTTATTTCGTTCCTTCCTACAAATGTCAAATAGTGTGGTATAATTATCTTACACTGTTACAATATGCAACAGACTAATATTCAGGACACGAAATGCCAATCATGTTGATCCGCCCGCAGAAATGCTCGTAGAGGGGAAAAATACTCTATATTAAAAATGGTCGTGCACCATACATACCCCTTAATGTTATGAATTCTTTGCGGCAAGTAATATTATAAGTATATTTAAGTAGGTTCTGTGGAAGTTGCAGGGTGGCGGTGCGGTAGTGTCACCCGCCATGTTGTGGCGTCACTATTCCAGGCATCCATATTGGATTTGTGTCACTTTTACCTTGATTTCGTCGTTAAGGCCATCGAAAGACATTTCGAAAAATTTTAAAAATTATAAAAATTTAGATACAATCGACATAACCTATCAGAATATACTGCGAATACTCTACGCCCTATTACGGCCAAATGTGTGAAAGTATTTCGAAGACTTAAGATCCACTAAAAAGTAAACAAGAAATTACCAGCTTAACAAATAAAGCTACTTTCCTCAAGGTGGGTGCAAACTAACCCTGGAAGTTAAAATTGGTTAAGTAGATCTAGGAATATGAAATGTCTTTATGTACTCTCATGAATTTTTCAAACATGGCAGAGCCTAAAGATTAGCTATATAAAAGGTTGCGTAATAAAGTGTACGAATAGTAAAATTACTTACTACTGGTCCAGTAGTTCTTGCAACAGCAAGGCTATGAGTGAGAGGTTTTTGTCAGCATCGAGGCCTTCAGCGCTGGTGAGGGGTGATATGACGTGACTGTGGAGCGACGCCGGAATGAAGGAGTGGGGGAAACGGGAGAGCCACGAGAAAATCCGCCGACCAACAGCATCGTCCGGCACGATTCCCACATGCGAAAATCCGGGGACCGACCCCTCCGGGTATCGAACCCAGATAGCCTTAGTAGGAGGCGAATTGTCTGACCCTTTTTGTATTTAATAAAAAATGCTGAATTTTGAAATGAAAATTTAAAAATTTCAACAATGTTTTAAATATATATATATATATATATAGTTTTTATGTGTGTTAAATCATAACCTATAACAATTTTATACACTGTGAACTTTTTCAGTACGGTATGTCAGTTGGTTTTAGTGGCGTACATAAAACCGTTGGGTGGAAATATTGATGTTTGTGACTCATTACGCAAAAACTATGAGAGAGACACTAATTTCATAAGAGGAAAATTTAATCACAATTTATGTCTCAAATAAGAAAAATAATATCTGATAAAAATATAAAAAGACGTTGAAAACTTAGGTGAACCGCGCCTTTAAGACGTGTCATTTTACTAAAAACGGCATGTGTACTGACCTCCATAAAAAAACGTTCCTCATATATTTTACAGTGTATCGATGGTGATCCATTCCGGGAAAATGTTACTGTTTGTTAGGTTTAAAGGAACGTCCACCCTGTCAGAAGCTTTGTTTATTTACTTGCTGTTGTCTTTTAGCTAAGGGCTTGTTCCTTAATTTTGCAGTGATTTCGAAATTTTTTTTTATTGATACCTAATACTCATATTAAAATATTGCTCCACAGTTTTGACACTATTATGTCTTAATTTGTAGCTGATTTTTTGAAACATTGTACTGGACGGTTTTTTAGATTTCGTCACCTAAAATACCACGTTTTTTTGTCATGAAAATAAGCCAAGACGAAGAAAAAAATTTTTTTTTGCTGAATAATGGTACACTATTTTTAAAAATGCAAAAGCTATTGGTTAAAAAATATTTGAGTTATTGGCACCAGTCTGAAAAAAAAAACTACGGAACAAGCCCATAAACTGTTACCTTAATTAATTTAGCCAATGCTAGTTCTGCTAGTGTAATATTTGATACCCATTATTCTTATGTGAGAAACTATTGACGTGTCGGAAAATTTTCATCCAACCTTGTATGTTAAAGAAACTGCAGCCTTTACATCGGCATGCTGGTATAACAACTGTTTGCAATGAATCACTACATATACTGATGTGATAAAAAAAAGTGTTCAAATAGCCTTCAGCGTGTCAATAAGCAGCCAAAAAGCAGCGAGATATT
This sequence comes from Medauroidea extradentata, assembly GCA_003012365.1. Lineage (NCBI taxonomy): Eukaryota > Metazoa > Arthropoda > Insecta > Phasmatodea > Phasmatidae > Medauroidea > Medauroidea extradentata. The sequence goes on along the minus strand of PNEQ01076380.1, from coordinate 50,925 downwards.
TGTCTGAGAATAGTGATATCTGTGAAGTACAGCCTATAGGTCAGTGAACTCTAAAAAATTATCCGGTCTTCTGTTATTTATTTGTGTTGAAAGGTATAAAATCGCAGACATAAAGCCGGAATCATTTTCAAACCATGGTTGGCATACGGTCGCCAATCAAAGAAATCACCCAGACAAAAAATTGGTGCATTGAGAGGAGTCGTCGGCTGGCGCATACACGGATTGCAGCGTGTCATGCGTATTCATTTTTACACGATACCGCTTAACTTATTCATATTACGTTTATCTACGAAAAGAACACACACTTGAAACTATTCTATGTTTTCAAAAATTCAGCATTATAGTTAGAAACATGATTAAAAATGGCTAAAAACGGGGTTTTCAGATTGCTGTAACTCCGAAAATATTACCTGAATTCGTAAATTGAAAAGCTAGAGGCATTCGTTGGTATTTACTTCATACTATTCAAAAGTAAAATGTTTTGGTCATAGCTTAAAGTCCCGTAGGAAAAAGACTACAAGGAAAACTTTGCACGCCAGTTTGGCGCGCTGTGAATAGAGGCGATATGCTTCTCGTCAAGCGTGGGACACTGGCTCTTATCACTACGCTGTTCTCTCTTGTCAAAGGTCACCCGCGAAGACTCCTCTTAACCAACTGCTTAAATACGGCCTTGAGCAGCAGTTATGTACTCAAGATTCGCACCGTAACGTTGAGCTTTGCAGTACTAGTGTTGCTGTTACAACGTAAAGAAACATGCAAGCTGTGAAGCTCTCAAATAAAACCTATACATTGGTAGTGATATCTGAAACGTTGATTTTAAATATGTTGAAATGACCACGTAAATGGCATCAAGTGGTACGTCGCGAAAATTTTTAGTTCCAGCAAACGCTCGAGAACATTGCAGTTTCTTACACATATATATATGATTGGGTGACTGCCTGCAGACCAGTAACAGGCATCAAATATTACATTGCTCGAGTCTTATTGGCTCAATCAAATAGGGTAACAGCTCCACGTACAAGCGAATGCCAATCATGTTTTGGTAAATCTGACCCTTATTTGAAATCCAGCAAACAGACAAGTTCTCCGTGATATCATCATCTATATCAATGGAGATTAATTTAACAGTGAATAGTTTATATCGTTACTACTTGTTCAAATAAAATATTAATTTACTTTACGTATTTCAATGTAAACAGGAACAAAATGTTCTTTGGCGTATATTCATGGTGTATAAAAAAACTATCGCGGCAGTTAGGTTTTAGAAAAAGAGAAAGACTTTGTAATAGGAATGTTGTGGTAATAGTTACTGTGTCGTTTAAGGATTTCTATGAAGACGGAATGATGTAATCAAAGTTTCAACATGCCTCTACCTATGTTTCTCTCAGGCTCGCTCTCTCGGCCTTGTTAACCATTGTCGGCGAACGTCTCCTACTTTGGGCAGGCCAAGTCTCAATGCGACTGAGATTGCTGGCTGGACTTCTTAGGGGAGAACGCTCACGTGGGTGTCGAGCTGTTGTCCACCGCGGGCGATGCCTTCCGAGGTCGTATCCAAGCACTTGCTATAATTACGTGACCTTTCCTTCCCTCTGAGTCCCCTCTCACTCCTTCCTTACCACTCTCCCTTTTTCCAAAAATTACCGCCGATGTGTGGGCGCCTAAAGCTGCTGCCATTGAGAAATCTTTAATGACTACTCCACCATGGTAGTCGTTACATATAAGGGACAGGTTCCTACATCAGTTGCACCAAGGACTTAACAAAAAAAATTTTTTTTTAATCTTCAGCTGTGAGGAAATCATCTAATAAGCATTCGGGGTGTGTCCTACTTTCTCTTAAAACTAATCAGAAGAGACGGGAAAAATTCGCGGATCCACTGTCATGTAGGCTAGCCTCCAAGAATATATGTGAACTCAAGCATACAGCAGCTCTTCATTAGTTGCTCGCTGACACAGTGGTATGGACCTGTATTTACTGTAGTTACATTGTTATTACTGTCTCAGCGACTTGCACGAGGTGTCAAATAAGTCAAGGGCCAATTGTGAAAGTGACAGGAACTTACAGTTGCTGGAATTCTAGCTTGTGTCTAAAAGAAAACGCGAATTTTTCAGGTCCCTACTAATCAGTGTTAAGGCTCGGTTTCAGTCGCCATATTGAATTTTATTATTTTTCTCTTTTTTGGAATTCTGAAAAGAAAAATGTTAAATCGGTGTCTATACCGCAAATTCTGTTTACCTTGAGCTATAATAAAATAATGGCAACATAACTAATAATGTATAGATAGGTCACAATTTGTCGGGAAAATTATTAATACAAAAAAATTTACCACACAGATCGCGGCGTAATTAAAAATTAACAGATAAATCACAGGGTCTATACTGTAGCGAAATGTAAGTAGAATTTGAGGTATAATCTCATATTTAACATTTTTCTTCTAAGAATTACAAAAAAAGCGAAAAATAAAAATTCAATATGGCGACTGAAATCGAGCCTTAATAGAAAATTATTTCTAAATGGAATGTACAGTTATAATAATGCTTAGACATGTTTGTTTACTTTACACGTTAAAATTCATACATCAGTGAATAATATTTTAAAAATTAACAGCTCTAGTCCCTACAGAGAGCGGAAGAAAAAATCCGCGGGTTCAGTGACCTACTCGGGGATCTCCCGTCTCCCCGCCCACTCATTCCGGCACCTCCCCAGCGCTAGAGTGCTGACAAAAATCTCTTCACAACAGAATTATTTACAAACGCACTGCTGTAGCAACTATGTCTTCTTTTCAAAGCGTAGGGACCACTGCTGCCAGCATCTGTCTTGAACGATTCAGACAGATGTTCTGTTGTTTCAAATCGTACATAAATTCAGCTTATCTGCGAACCTTGACCCTGGTGTACAAGTATAAGTGGGCTGATATAATTGACCGTGTCACAAGGGCAAACGAGATTACAGTAAATGCAGCAGCTAATGGGTGTCGAAAGTCACTACGGGCCACAACGCTGCTCTTGAATACATCTCAAATAAATTAAGAGTGTTTAGCTGTATATTTGCACTGCTCAGGCTAGTCTCAGAGGAATTTTGCGGCATGCGCTGGCTGGTGCGGAAAACTCTTTCCTCGAAAAATTCGTGTATCTGACATGGGATGTCCTCACGCGTACAGAGGCCAATGGGTAGGGACCTAAAAATTTCGCGTTTATTTTAGACGCGTGCAAGAATTCAAACAACTATCAGTTCGTGTCACTTCCCCAATTGGCTTTTGCTTTATTTGAGCCTTCTTGGAGAGTGTTGAGCAAATAATAAAGAAGCTTGTAAATGGAGGCTACGCCGTGTTGTGCCACTGCGTCAGAGAGCAGCTAACAGCTGTTTCCTGCTTGAATACACATATATTCTTGGAGACTGGCCCACTGACCAGAGAACCCGCGAATGTTTCCGGTCTCTACCAATCAGGTACAAGTTGCAGCCAGGTCTCGGAGCCTCTCACAGCCAACAGCTGGAAACATGCAAGCTTTGCGTTGTTATTTGGGACGAGACTAGACTTGATTGTCCTGTACAGCCTAGTTGAATACTATAGGTAGAGATGATGGTATATCGCGGAAATGTTTTGTGCCAACATAGCCTTGAAAACACTGACACAACGTAGCTGCTTGTAGACCAATACAGGACACCAAATATTACAATATCGGGGTTTTATTGGCTCAGTTAAATAGGATAACAGCTCCAAGTATAAGCTAAAGCCAGTAATCTTGTGGTAGGTTCAACGTGCGTTGAAATCTAGCAAACAGTCAACTTTTCCCGCGATAAACCATCATCTCTAACTATAGGTAGGGCTAGGAATATTTAGCGAGTTCAACCACATGCTAGAATTCATTATCCTGTGTATACCGGAGCCCCTTCATTTGTCCATTACCTGCTACTCATTCATACAGCAGACAAACAACGAATAGACGGGGCTTGAGTATGCATAGGACATTGGATTCTAGCATGTTGGACGTAGAAACTCGCGAATTTTTCCTAGCCCTAGCTATAGGTGCTTCGGGATAAAGTGGGAACTAAAAAATAACCTGTTTAAGTTCTACTTTCAGCCAGAATGTATATTTCCGCGCGTAACGGCTAACGGCGGGACGTGTCTAACCATTCTGGACACGTCGCTTGATGTTTGCGCATGTAATATAAATTGTGCAGTCTGTAGGAATCGATACAGTTTAATAAATAAAGTTCATTACTTGTATAAAATACTATTTTGTCGATTTAGGGTGACTTTGTTTCTGTATTGTTGTATTTAAATAGGAAAACACACGGAACTATGTTGCTTAATTTCGCTGCCAACCATACAAGCAATAAGGCAACTATAGTTAATGTTGAATTATATGTGGCAATGGCTAGTGATATTTTTCTAAAGTTATATTTTTAGCGGTCTCACTTTATCCCGAATGATCTATATCGGTAGAGATGATGGTAAATCACGAAAATGTTTTGTGCCAACGTACTCTTTTAAAAGTTGTACTTTTTTTTTTTGCAACATGTATAATTCTGTGATACATATCTGACACAACGTAGCTGCCTGACGACCAATAACAGCCATCATATATTACAATTTCTGGATTTCTATTGGTTCAGTCAAATAGGGTAATAGCTCCAAGTACAAGCTAAAGCCAGTAATTTTCTGGTAAGCTGGACGTGCGTTGAAATCCAGCATACAGTCGTGTTCCCCCCGACACACCATCAATACAGATGATGGTTTATAGCAGGAAAACTTGACTGTTTGCTGGGTTTCAACGTAAGTTCAACTTGTCAAAATATTTCTGGCATTTACTTGTATGTAGGACTGTTACTCTATTTGACTGAGTCAATAAGAATCCCGCTATTGTAATATATGATAGCTGTTATTGGCCTTCAGACAGCTACGTTGAGTCAGACGTATATCTTCCAATCATACAAGTAGCAGAAACCACAGTGTTTCAATGGTATGCTGGAACAAACATTTTCGTGATATACCATCATTTCTAATTATCTGTGATGTCATTTACGTATTTGTCACACCGCGAAAAATGTTTCCCGCTGCCACAGCTTTATGTGTCAATGGAAGACGTCGAGTGAGTGAGATATTTTGGTCAGTGCTGGTGAAGGGTGACATGAGGTGAGTATGAATGGATGGAGGAAACGGGAGATCCCCTAGAAAACCTGCCAACCAGCGGCATCGTCCGGCACGAATCCCACATGCGAAACTCCGGGGACCGACCCCGCCGGGTATCGAACCCGGATAGCCTTGGTTTGAGGCGAATGGTGGCCACCGCGGCCCCTAGAAAGACGTCGAGGGAACGAGCAAAAGATTGCTGTTCAGTCTGTAACTAGACAATAAAACAAAATGTTCAAGCCTCCTCTACCAAAACTAACCGAATACGTTGATGATGAAAGAACCTCGACCTTATTTTACCTTTGCATGATTATCTATTCTGTCATCTCGTTACAACTAGAATTTTTCCCTTAGTAAAAATCACTACTCAATTTCAAGCGCAATACGGTCAAACATAACAAGACAATTCGCAAATGATTCCATAAATTCAGATCACCCATATATTAGTAAGACCGTAATTTTATCGTTAATTTCGATCTACCTTACACGAGATGTCCTTGAATCAATTTTGAAGTAATATATTTTATTGTCCATTTTAGTGCTACTGTCTCAGATATATACTACGTCTTGTGAAATTAATTTTTATTCTCCTGCTGCACTTAACTGAAAAAGACATTTGAATTGTTTATCTCATTCTTGTTTATTGTATAACTTGTAACTTGTGAACTGCAACTCTATTCCAATATATAAACTTCTTTTTGTTGAAGCTTTGTCGTACCTGTCCACTTGTTTCATTTCAATACTGATAATTTTATATACCTAGTTAGTTATAATTCTGGGCTGTTTCCAGTAACGTTTCAACTCATTTTTTACTGCTACCCTTGTGCTTGTGAATTGTTCGGAATTTGGTTAAGCGTAAGAGAAGGAATTTCAGTCTTAACTTCGACAAAAAAATGAAAGACGAAATAAATAACTATAACAATTTTAGGTCTTTAACAATAGCGCAGTTAAAGTGTTGCCGCCTTTTCTTCCACTATACCATAATATTCTTTCTCTATTATTTTTATGTGCATAAAACAAATTCAGTTTAGTTACACCATTTATAACTCAAGAACGTCCGGACAGATTTTAATGATCTCTGATTTTTTTTCTACTACGCCCCGAATAGCAGAATAACTATTAAAATACCTGAAAAATTCAAGGGAAAAAACATATATACATACATACTAATATTACAAATTCCCGCAACTATGAATACTCCCACAACAACGAAAATCGATACGCACAGGTATTTGAACACGGAGAATATTTTCGTGATATCAATTCCTCGATAACTCCACTAGATGACGCTCCCAGAAACAACAAGACTTAGAAGGCGTCAACGCAAGTGCGACGGTAAGGACCGAAGGCCCGAACCGAGGCGTGTACTACGTCAACTCTCAAAGTGTTTCATCTGTATGTGGCGTCTTTTCGAGAGCCAAATTATACACGCAAAGTCGCGGGTAGAAGCTAGTGTTTGAAACTAACATGTACAATAAATTTGCAACAATTGATCTGTAATCTATGTTTATATTGATATGAATTTTAAAAAAATATACTAAGGTAGCAAAAAATTATGAACATACAAATAAACAAACAAAAAACTAGAAAGACACGATGAAAAACTAAAAGAATAGTGTATAGTCTAATAAGAATGTCCTAAAAGAATGAAAATAAAGTGGACTAGAAAGTATATATTAAAAAAAAAAAACTTGGGGAAAAGTGCGTTTGATGAGACGAGAGTCGACATCGTCATACCTGCGTGCATCACTCTTTATTTCCCTTCTCATCTAGTCAACTCGAGAGTTCCATGCTGCCATGAAGAGGTTGACGGTATATTCGGTGACGTGTTGGCGTCGTCTGTAAGCCCCGTTGGTCGCTGTAGGACGAACGTAGATGAGGGGGTGGGGGATCAGCGAGAGGGGAACAGAGGGGTATATCGGAAATCAATGACGCGCCATCGAACTCGGCAGTGCGTGCTAGAGGAGGTGGGATCACTAGCGTACACATGCCTACTTCCCATCTCTACATTCTTGCTCTCTCTCACTCTCTCAAATGGAGAAGATATCAGTGGGCGTGACCCCCGCCCAAACACATTATTGTCATTGGGCCAGCCAGCGTATGCTGCATGCAGACCACACTCCTGCCACCAATGACAACCGGATTGAAAAAAATTGAGACTGTGTACAGTCATACGATGCACAATTTTGCCGGAACGTTTTTTAAACAATGTACCATTTACTAGAAAAAAATATTTTGCATCATTTTGTCATATTTTGACAACAAAATATGTGGTATTTCAGGGGCAAATATCTAAAACTCCGTTTGGTGTATTACATAAGAAAAATTCTGACACAAACGATGATATATATATATATATATATATATATATATATATATATATATATATATATATATATATATATATGTGTGTGTGTGTGTGTTAAAACTGTAGTAATGATTTATATATATATAACGAGCGAGGCCTTAAGGGGAGTTCCTCGACTGGCGCACGGACGGCGTCGCAGCGTGTCACGCGCATACATTTTTACGTGAAACCGCTTAAGTTATTCATATTATGTTTACCTACGAAAAGAACTCACACTTGAAACTATGTTTCTATTTTTTTTTTTTTTTAAATTTAGCACGCTTGTTAGAAACACGATATTAGGGTCTCTCAAAATGGCTAAAAACGGGGTTTTTAGACTGTCGTAACTCCGAAAATATTACCTGAATTAGTAAAGTGCAAAAAGAGAGGCATTCGTTGGTCTTTACTTCAAACTATTGAAAAATAAAATATTGGGGCCACCGCTTAAAGTCCCATAGTAAAAAGACTACAACGGAAACCTTGCACACCAGTTCGGCTGCGTATAGTGGCGAGGGACACTGGCTCTTATCGCTACGCTGTTACCACGCGTCAAAGGTGGAAATTTGACACCGCGAAGGACTCCTCTTAAAAAGCTTCGTTTGTGCGTGTTCCTACAAGGTTTGAAATCCACAGAATGTTAAATGTGTCGCTAACTGGCGTGTGTACTTCAGTATCACCACCAACCAGCACAACACTCAACTGGCGTACGTTCATTTACCGTTATCCATTTTATCCCCTGGGGTAGAGATCATTAGAGACATTCAAAATTCGCGTTATTTTCTGACAGCTGACTAGACTCCAAGTGACTATAGACTCGTTAGACGTCTCCCGCTGGCCGATATTGTCGTGACTTGCCGCGAAGAATGCTTACACGGTAGAGAGACCAATCTCTGTAAAGACGTAGTACACATAAATGACAACACATAAAAGTTAGTGGCAAATTGAGTTGCATATTATGCTCTGTTATGTATAGGAAAGCGAATTTTAGTCTGCTACCAAATGATAACGCGAATTTTGCATGTCTCTAGAGATAATATATCGCGAAAATGTTTTGTGCCAACATACCATTGAAAACCCTGTAGCTTCTTGCTACATATATGATTGTGTGTTGTACATTTGACACAACATAGCTGTCTGCAGACCAACGGGCATCAAATATTACAACAGCGGGATTCTTATTGGCTCAGTCAAATAGCACAACAGCTCCACGAACAAGAGAAATCCACCAATAATACAATAAGCTTAACGTGTGTTGAAACCCAGCAAACAGTCAAGTTTTCCCGCGATAAACCATCATCTTTACTTATCTACTTATAACTAGAGCCACGATTTTATGGCGAAAAGATTTTTGCAACATTTAGTTTCGATGCGTCATGTGCACACCTGCAGCTCTGCTACGTCGTCTGTGATTGGATGATTTTACTCTCACTGGCCTTGGCAAATTATAGACGTACAGACTCACAATAATCTTATTCTGATTGGTGCAGTCAAATGAGAATCGTGTCTGAACAAAAACACGCTTCCAATAACCTTGAAACAGAACTGCCGATGTGCACGTGAGTCACTGAAACAAAGTGTGGCAAAAATCTTTTCGCGACAAAATCGTGGCCCTATCAATGACTCGCACGCTAGAATCCAATGTACTATGCATACTCAAGCCCCGTCTATTCGTTCATTGTCTGCTGTCTGAATGAGCAGCAGGTAATGGACAAATGGTAGGGCTTCGGTATACACAGGATAATGGATTCTAGCATGTTGGCCGTTGAACTCGCGAAATATTCCTAGCCCTACTTATGATCTAAAACTTGCATGGTTTACTTATATATTTATTTAACTCAGCTTATGGTTCTCATCGTACTGCCTCGCGTCTGGAATTTTCGCGGAAATATTTCCGCACCACTTTTTTCACAATGCCTTACGTGCACATCTGCAGTATTTCTTGATGGCTATTGACAGTGTGTTAATAACCATTGCAAGAGAATTATAGGTTAACTTCCAAGAATTCTTTCGCAACGATTTTACATGACTCATTAATTTAACATTCAATTATTATCTATGTCAAGCAGTTTGCCAAGAAAATATCCTACTCTTTGTCGAAGAAAAAAATTTGTTAATACATTTTGAATAAATATTACGGCTCAAAAACTGAAAATACAATAAAATTGTCTAACACTCTCCCTTAATATTCTGTCATTTATTTCAAACAATAACAAATAACTCGAATATTTTTTTAACCAAATGGTTTGAAAAAATTTGAGACTGTGTACAGTCATACGATACACAATTTTGCCAGAGCATTTTTTTTAAAATAATGTATGTTTGCTAGGAAAAAAATATTTTGCTTTATTTCGGCTTATTTTTACAGCAATATGTGTGATATTTCAGAGACAAAAATATAAAAATACATTTGGTGTAGTATTGCAACAGAAAAATTAAGATAGAAACGATGACATATAAGTGCTAAAACGGTATGAATGATTTTTTGATATATATATAGGCTATATATATATATATATATATATATATATATATATATATATATATATAGCCTATATATATATATATAAATTTTTGATAAGAAAAATATTTTTAAAACCACTGTAAAACTAAAGAGCGAGGTCTTAAACGACTATATTGCCATTCTCCAGTCACACAGGTCGCTACGAAATACGTTGGCACGAAAGATTTTGCGATTTTTCACAACGTCCAAGTGTAAGGCCCAGTACTCACACTCCTTAATTCTCTTCTCAATTACTTACTTAATTCTGTTTATAAATTTTGATTGCAATTTCATACCAAAATTATGTAGCAAAACTTAATGTTGTGTACACTCTATCTTTGTTTACTAACATGTTTCAGTAAATAAAGAAGAAAAATATATTTGTGATGTTGGTTGCTATATTTCCATTAAATGTAATTGTAAAATTCCCGAAAACTATTTCCAAATACAAGACATATGTTTAATAGCCAAATAAGTGAAACAATCTTGTATTATTTAGGTTTTGTAAACTTCGATTGTCTTTTGTTCAGTAGGAAACCAGAATTTTATTTCTATTCAAATGCTATTGGCAACCCTACTTGTGTACTTCGCAGGTGCGGTGGCTGAAACTGTGCATTAGCATGCGCGTGAACATACATTGCGATGAAAAATAGGACGGGCTCTATCTGTGACATTAAGTACGGAATTCTGTGTAGAACCAGCGTAGTTGCGGTACACACTGTCGCTGTGATACTTGTAATGAATTTGATACGGAATTCTATACTGAATTAAAGCTAGTGTGTACCAGGCTTAAGGTAAAAATGGCGTTGGGGAGCGCGGTGATGTGTATGGCTATAGGTAGGGACACTTGATTTTCGCGAAAATAATTTTGCCTCAGTTTGTTTCAGCGTCTTATGTACACACCTGTCGTTCATCTTCATGTTTAGTGGTTGGATGTTTCGACTCTCAACACTGACGTGTTGTTCTGCAGTCACCTTAATGTTATTGGTTCAGTCAAATGAAACACAACTGTTTGCAAAGATATGCTGCCAATAACCTTGAAGCCGAACTGCACAGATGCACACAAGGCACTGAAACATTCTTTTCGCGGAAATCAGCGGTCCCTAGCTATAGGGGTTGCATCGTGTAACATGGAGGTGCGGGGGCGCGCGTGCGGTCTGCCATTGCTGGCGAGTGTTACAAAAGACCTCTGTCAGCGCTGTGTTGCCTACTGCTCAGGGGGACGGAGGGGTTTGAGGGAAGGTAACACAGTCCTACCCTTGGAAGGGGGCGGTTAGGGGGAAAATTGGTGAGGCCACTTGCTGTCAATACACCTACCAGGGGGGACCTACCTGCTTTCCCGCAGGGCTGTCCACACTGCCCCTTCCTGATGTCGACACACTGCCATCTGAAGTCACACTCAAGTACGTTACAATTTATAGCCTACACATTGATTGTTACAGGTTGCTTTGTTTAAACTAGAAAGTTTATTTATTTATAACGACTTAACGGCGTAATTAATGCATTGTTGCCTTTTTTTATTCTGAACCCCTCAACACGTAACATCATAAAATCTGAGCCATTATTACAAATTACATTTAATTTAAAATTAAAGTTTTTGTTAAACCAAATGATAAATAAAATTGTATAACTACACACAATTACACAGGTGCCATAATTTTCAAAATATAGTTGCACATATATATAATAGTGCAAATAGAAAAAAGAAAGGGGAAAAAACATTATCCGCACACACACACATTCACACACTGTGACACACAAATAAAATGTCTCAATAATACAGCCTCACTATTCTCAGTCACTGGTAAGACTCAAGTAATATCGATTGATTTTTTCTTAAATAAGTTAAAACTTGTTACGTTTCTGTGGTTAGGACGCAAACTATTCGAAACTTTTGACACAGAGGTAGTGAATGAGTTTGATGAGAATTTTTTTCTGTGCAGGGGTATGGGTAATGTGTTATAATTTTTGAAGCTCGTGTTTACTGGATGGTATCATTCAGAAATGAAAAACGGCTACGAAGGAAACAATTTAACTATCTGAAAGGGGGGAAAAAACGTGACTAGGAATCAAAATTGCTCAATTTATCCCGAAACACCTATACCGCCAACCGGTTGGCGAAACATTTCAGGGTTAAAAATGGTCGAAAAGAGGAGGGTGTTAATACATTTACTTGCTCGTTTATACAGACTGTTGCAATTTTGCATGCCAATATTATGCGTTGTCAATCATCACATATCGCTCGAGATATACATCTTCATTTTCGCTTCAAGGTAATTATTACGTAAATAAACGTAAATGCATTTCAAGAGTTCGTGTTTAAATTTTACTTCTTAGGGCTATGAAGGGGATAAATATGCTTTTAAATTAATCGCTGATTTATCTTTGACGTACATTTATACAATCACTCATTCGAGATGTGACCTTTTGAGATGGCAGTCTCGCAGTAGCAAGCAAGTAACTTTATTTTGTATTGATTGCAGAAGTTAATGATACATTAATTAATGCAGTCCTCGCCACGAATGTTGTGGCTCAACTCATACCAACATCTTCTAAACATATTGGTTGCAAATGACTTCTCGCACAACACATGCTTGGTTCCAAGAACAATGTCTGATATTTTCGCCGTGGAAGATAAAGACTTCTACACGCACGTCTACCAACCTAAGCGTGGTTGCTCGCTGGCCAATAAATACAGCGCAAAACCTTCGCGCCTGTAGTGGTAACGGTTGCAATAACCAGCCAAACTGCAAAATTTAAAACGAACACTTGCATATCGTTCAAGTGGATCAGTGTCTGGCTGAATCCGAGCTGAATGCAATTATAACTAAGTTTTCGATTTATCTGCAAGTATTTTGCCGTGGCGAAGTTTAACATTAATAAAACTATTTCTGGGACTGGTGGAATTGAAGTTATTGACTAAAAAATATTGTCCTTTCATCACTACCACAATCCAGGTTAATTTTAATAGTCTGCTAAGCACATATTCTAGCTCTATCGTAGCCGTATGTGTAACAGCAAACCATCTTGTGTCTGATTAATTATTTTGTAAGAAATTATTGTTAAAATGTAATTTATCCAGTGAGACTTATGTAATATTTGTGTGTATGGTACAGTGAAATAAAGGGCGGTAGCGCCTTAACTGCGCCATGATTAAAGACAAAATTAAATAATATTAAATTATTACTAAAGTTATTACAACTACTGTATCTAAGTACACCCAACTAACAATATGTACTAATATTTTCAATATAGCTGAACAAGACCACCTTGTACAGTAAAAATAAGTCCAATATGACAGCGGTTGTTTTATTAAATATTTAGTGTTAGACTTGGCGAAGCTTGATAAGTAATAAATTCATAATTGTAATAAATTATTAAGAATATGTTAGAAACTTAACACGACCAAATACTAAAGGAACGTTTTTTAAGTGCCAAAGTAACTATTGAAAGCTTACGAGTCCTCGCCTCTGGCGCATGGATGGTGTAGTACAGTGTCACGCGAATTCTGTTTAACGCGAAACCGATTAATTTATTCATAGCCACACGAATTCATAAAGTGTAAAGCGCGAATCATGCGATGGCCTTAGGCCAATTTCATACTATCAGAAAAATTCAATTTTAGCGTTTAGCGTTTCCAAGTGGGAAATAATCGTAAGCTCATATTTGTATGAAATAATGTTAGTTTTGTGTACGTTACTTGAGAGTGCATTTTCCTTTTACAAAAAAAAAAACTAGCTCAACTACTTTTCCCATAATGGCATTTCAAAGTCAAAATGTGTACGTTTTTAGTTCTTATATGGCGCAAAAACCAATGAACAAAAAATATATTAAATTCAAACTGAAATTACATGCCTAGGGGTTCTGTTTGACATATTTTAAAATCCATTATAAAATGTTTTTGTATTTAAAATACAAAATTCTGAAGTTTTGAAATTTCTTGCCTCTTTTATCGATTTTTTATACAATAAAATTTTTTTAAATGCATTTTAGAACATGTCAAGTAGTAGCTTGTAACACGTAGTTTCAGTGTGAGTTTTTTTAATTTATGTTAATTAAGGAAATTACTACAAGGAAAACCTTGCACGCCACTTTGACGCGCTCGTATATAGAGACGATGTGTTTTATGTAGAGCGTGGCACTCTGGCTCTTATCACTCCGGTGTTCCCACGCGCCAAACGTGGAAATTTGACACCGGTGAACTCTCATCTTAAAATACGCTGCGTTGAGTCGAGCAGTCATGGCGTTGGTCGACTCTATACTGGACAGCCCTGGAGGAGTGTTTGTGGCTGACATGCCCTGGGAACGTTCTGCGAGCCTGTACATCAGTGCTGAAAAAGCACCCCCTTTCACCCCCTAACGACGAGTTTATCTCCACCAATACGCCTCCCCCCCCCTCCCAAAGACTCGCACTGGTGGACGAACGAAAATTCACAATTGAGGACTTAACATTCATAAGGGACTAAGTGCCAAAAGCTAAGTTTCGACATAATGACGAAAACAGTATATTGCGACAAACAAATGCACAAGAAATTATCCATATGCGTTCACATATTTTTTACAATAGGAAAGTAGTAAATAGGAGCAATCGAACAGTAATTAATACAAAACACTTATGAATATCAATATAGATTTTATCATTGAGCTAGAATGCGTTGATGTTACTCCAACCATGTAATTGTCCTGATGTACGGCGCGCATGAATATCACTAGGAGATAGCGTTTTAGGTATGTCTTCGACCTAATGTTTTGGCACCTTTATATGTACCTAACTCATTTTTGTCAAAAGTGGTACTTAGCCCCTTTTGAATGTTAAGTCCTCAATTAAGAACACTTCAGCTATAGATGGTTCAGGATAAACTGAGCACTTTTGAAACCCTAGGTATTTACTTCCTTCCATATAGCCTAGTAATTTGAATTTTCCCTTGTTACATTTTAATATAAACATAACATCCTCAGTGTTCACCAAGGTGTATAACTAAGAAGTTAAGAGTTACTGAACGCTAGCTTTATTCCACGTTTGAGGCACGGAAACGGGGAAGGCGATAAGTCGAATATAACACATCCGTCAAACACCTCATCGTTTTAGGTGCGAAGGACTAAACTAGTGCGCAGTGTTTTCGTAGGAACCATTCTTCAATGGGACTTCAAGCGATGACACTGTTATTTTATTTGTGGAGAGTATGTTGTAAAGTCCAGTGCAGGTTTCAATGATTTTGTTTTGCAATTACGGTTGACATTTTCTCAGCTACAGCTACGTGAAAAAGTCAATTTTAGCACTTTTCAAGAACTTGGTAATCATGTTTTAACTAGTGGGCAGAATGTTTTAAACCATAGGGTACAGTTTGAAGTGTGTCTTGTTTTCGTAAATAAACGCATTGGAATCATTTTTAATAGTTATTCACGAAATACCCGAATCAAAAACTCTACCAATTACCTCGTTTCTCCAAATCTGTTTACAAAAATTCTTTTGCGTACACGTCGAGTAAAATTTGGAATGACCTGCCGGAAGATTTAAAAACCACCTCGTTTAACTCATTCAGGATGAAGTACAAATCCTTTTTGTTCCAGGACCAGCAAAAGTAAAAACTCTCTTCAGTAAATTAAATTCTCTTTTTTTTCTCTCTTTTTATTGTTATTAACTAGATATGTTGGAATCGTTAGTATATAGACACAAACTGACAATAATAATTGTTGTATGGCATGTTAAATCTTTGTTATTAACATATGTGTCGTTGAATACAAATAATGTACCAATTGTAAAACAGCCTTAGACTGAACTTCGTCGCTAATAAATAAATAAAAATACTACCCATACCTCGCTACAGCATGGATCGTGTGCCAAGTCTAGTAACTCTTAACTCTAACATTAAAATAAACAATTTTTTCAAATAATAATTTAGATGACGTGTTCTCCAAAACTGCGCGGTTTATCACGATGCATCAACACACAACATAAAATCATCTTCCGTACGTATAGAATCGTCCTTGACTACACGTCCAAACGCTGTGAGGTGATTTATTAATCCAGTTACTACGCATTTATGGTGCTCTTAAGGTGGCCGCCTGAACGGACGTATTTGCGCGTCTGACGCCTAGGAATGCGGAAGCTGTAAGGACGACATAGTTCGTGCATCAAGCCTCAACCTAGCCTCTATGCGCAAGTCACTGAACTGGCGTGCAGTTTTCTCGCCGACTGTTCGCCTCTATACGACACAACAGTGGTTACAACTTCTTAACCCCCGACGCAAAAAAAGAGGGGTTTTCATAAGTTTGACGTGTCTGTCTGTGTATATGCGTGTCTGTCTGTGATATCGTAGCTCCTGAACGTATGAGCTGATTTTGATAGTTTCTTTTTTGTTTGAAAGCTGACTTGATCGAGAGCGTTTTTAGCTATAGTCAAGAAAATCTGTTCAGCCGTTTAAAGATCGTGAGCTCTTTTTTAGTTTTTTCAATAAAGTGAATGTGAGCAATTCTACTGGTCTGATCGATTTAAAATTTTGTATCCGGTGAGTCGGTTTTTTTTATTTTTAAATACAGTTTTAACTTGTATAACATAGTATTCAATGTTATGGTCGATTATAAATGTATATACATTTTTGAAGATGCTGCACAACGACTTCCATACCTATAAAGGTCCGCAAAAAAGTAGACATTTAGTAGGCTAACACTAAATTTAATTAAAGATTACTGGAGCTATGCGCCCGTAAAATGCCTGTTCTTAATATAATTTAGCTGAAAATATCAGGGACTTTTTACTATTCAGCAACAAACCATTGAAAAGTGTCTTGTGAAAAGAAGATATTAAACTTGAAAAAATTATATTGGTAATTTTAATTGCGTCATCGTAAGTATATGTGGACTCGGCGGCAAAGGGCTATGTTGACCGGCTCGTCTGGTGCGATATCGCCTCTGCTGCTAGGCACTGGAACGGTGTGCAGTGGTATCGTAGATCCCTCACATGATTGACACTTTTAGCAATGACCTCGTCTTTTTATTGGTGTATAGTTTTAAGCAAAGTCCATTGTATGTTTCTAGAGCGGTTTTTTTCATACGGGTCCCGTGAGTAGTATTTCAGCTATAACAAGTTGAAAGAGCTGTTTTTTTTTTTTTTTTTTTTTTTTTACATTTTAAGGAGCTTCGAAATACTTTTTCTAATTCAGTGAGTGAGTGAATAGCTTTTGGCCAGCACTTAACATCGAGGTCTTCAGCGCTGGTGTGTGGTGAAATGACATATGGAGCAGCGCCGGAATGAAAGGACGAGGGAAACGGGAGAACCTCGAGAAAACCCGCAGACCAGGGAAATATCCGGCACGATTCCCATATACGAAAACCCGGGAACTGACCCAGCTGGGAATCTAGCCCGGATCGCCTTGGTGGGAGGCGAGTGCTCTAGCCACTTCCTGGGTGATAGCAGATTGGTGCGTGACATTTCCCTCAAATTACTGATTCACAGGAGAATTTTCACGAATTATCCAGTGCTTAAGGCGGCCGCCTAGCTGGCGCTCGCACTGCGTGCAGCGTGTTCGCAGTTACATTTTTTCTCAGAGATCAGTAAACGTACGTCCACAATACTAATTTACGACAAGAAAACGCACTTCAGACTACTTGTGAATGTGACTTACAAGACACCACGCACATTGGAAGCATTATTTTAAAGCCCTCCAACTTTGCTAAAATCGACTATTTCACGCGGTTGTTTCTCAAGATATTATATGTAACGGATTTGTTCGAAATGGAGATCTACAAGTACATTGGGCTTTGTTACAGTGACGCGTTCAATAAAACGTCAGGGTCATCGTTTAGAGTCCCACAGTAAAAAATCGTTACGGCGGAAACACTGCACGACGAATTTGGCCGTAGAGGCGATATCACAATGCATGTGCCGGCCGACGTCGCTCGTAGCCCCTAATCGAATTTCGCCTCACACACACACACACACAAACATACCCTTCACCAGACGACCGCCTTAAGGGTGTTCACGTGGCAAAAATTCATAATTTTATATTTGCTTGGCATAGTGTTAGTTTTATAGACGTTACTTGTGACTATATTTCACACTTGTAGAAACTGTTTAACTCTCATAGTTTTCCCATGGCGGCACGTCAAAGTCAGTATTTGCAAGTTACAAGAACATAGGTTTAACAAAAACCAAGTTACTTACTCAAATGAAATAATTTACACTGAAATTAGATAATACGGGCTATATGCTAAAAGGTTTAAAAACACACAACGTAATTCCTTTGTACTTTTAAAAACATCCGAAAATGATGAAAATTTTCCTCAATTATGGAAATTTATACATAAGACAAAATGACTTTGTTGTGTGTTTTTAAATCTTTTAGCATAGTGCCCATAATATCAAATTTCAGTGTAAATAATTTCATTTAAGTAAGTAACTTGGGTTTTTGTTAAACCTATGATCCTATAACTCGCAAATACTGACTTTGGCATGCCGCTGTGGGAAAACTATGCGAGCTAAAAATCTTTACAAGTGGAAAATATAGTCACAAGTAACATCTATGAAACTAACACTATGCCAAGCAAATATAAAATTATGAATTTTTGTCGCGTGAATATCCTTAAGATTTCTATGCAGTTGCCGCACGAGCATTGGTAGAACGTGTTACGAGAAAGCTTTTGTCAGAGGTAGGCATACTACTGAACTTGCGTTTGATATCTTTATTTACTAAAATAAAACACATTTCAAACTATGCTTCAACATTTTTGAATTTTACATATCATACTAAGAAACGCCGTTTCGGGGCACCTCAAATTGGCATAATAATAATAATAATAATAATAATAATAATAATAATAATAATAATAATAATAATAAAGGGCTTTTTCAGACTGCTGTCATGTAAAAAGGACCAATGGAAATCGTAAAACGAAAATAGATATACACGCGGTGGACTTCG
The DNA here is from genome assembly GCA_003012365.1 of Medauroidea extradentata. Lineage (NCBI taxonomy): Eukaryota > Metazoa > Arthropoda > Insecta > Phasmatodea > Phasmatidae > Medauroidea > Medauroidea extradentata. Next base: position 32,025 of record PNEQ01076380.1, on the reverse strand, counting down.
CCACGCACATTCTGCAAATAAAAAATATGATCAACGCATAGGAAAAAGCCAACGACCGAAACACTGCACGTCGTTATCGCGACTGCGCATAAAGAATACACGGTTGTTGACGCACGAGTCAGTCTAGCCCTTATCGCCTGCCTGTTCCGTACCTCAGACGCAGCATCTAGCGCCTGCTGTATAGGACTCTTGAAGTAAAATCCCTGACTTTCCAGAATGTGGGCATCCTGAGTAGGGTTAGTATAGGAGGTAGATATTAGAGGTGTAGATAGTATGTAACTAAGAACGGGCGTGACGGACAAGTTGCTAGGCGTGGTGTGACACGTCGTCCGCCCCTCGCTGTCGGGGCCCGCTTTCCTTCTGGCGCGCGCTGTAAACGCACATGCCCATCGCCACGCACACACCTGTCCCGGCGACCAGCACCGTGTAACAGCGGCGCCGCGGGCCTCCACCTGCCTCCCCATATACCGCAGAGGCCTTCTGGGCCTCTCCAGGACAAAGAGCAGCGGGCGAACAGAAGTCCCTCCACCACCGCCGTCAGCTGCGGCCCGCACCTGGTCCTCCGCCGAAGACATTCCTCCGGTCTCCCTTCTTGCCAGCCCCACGCAGGGGGACGTGATGTGACCTCCTTCTCCGGCAACTTCCTCTTCGGCTGTTCCTCCCCCCCCTCTCCCCCACAATCTTCTGGTGGGCCCGTGCCGCGGGGTCTCTTTCTTTCTGGAATACTCCCGGGCCTCCCCCTCAGGCACCTTTTTTTTTGTTGTTGTTGCCGCCACCGGGCAAGACCTTGAAGCATCCTTCCAAGGCGCCTGCGAACTACAGGCAAGTTCGAGCCCACGGGATCACCCTCCTTCGGGAACCCCTCCGTTTCTTCAGGTCTACCGAAATACTTCAACCCACCCACCCTTCGCCGCGACACACCAAAAGAATTCCACCCTCCCTTACTCCTTATTTTAACTCCTCTCCACCCCCTGGCAGTTTCCACCTCTCCCTGCGCGCTGACATCCTGTCCTTTTTGAGAAAAGGGCTTTTGAAAAGCTCCACTATCCTCGGAACCCTTGTCGTTTAGCGTGTTCGGCCAGTATCGCTTCTGTCCTACGTTTCTGGTGAGCGAGACGCTAAATAATGTCTGTTTATGAAACATGTTTTATGCCTCCCCTCCCAAAAACACAGCCGTTTCCAACGAAGTCAAAGCAGTAATTCATCACAGTTTTCATCTCTTGCTGGCGATGGATGCGACATGGTGTTTGATGCATGATCGACTTAAGCCATACTAGAAGCTCGGAATCTTAAGGGTGTTCACGTGGAAAAAATTCAAAATGTTATATTTGCTTGGCATAGTGTTAGTTTTATAGGCGTTACTTGTGACTAAATTTTCCACTTGTAGTAATATTTTAGCTCTCATAGTTTTCCCATGACGGCACGTCAAAGTCAGAATTTGCAAGTTGCAGGAACATAAGTTTAACAAAAACCAAGTAACTTACTCGAATGAAATAATTTACACTTAAATTAGATATAATGGGCACTATGCTAAAATATTTAAAAACACACAACTAAGTCATTTTATCTTTTTTAAAAATTGCCACAAATGAGGTAAATTTTCAAATTTTCGGATTTGTTTTTTTAAAAAGTACAAAGGAATTCCATTTTGTGTTTTTAAATATTTTAGCATAGTGTCCATTATATATAATTTCAGTGTAAATTATTTCATTCGGGTAAGTTACTTGGTTTTTCTTAAACCTATGTTCGTGTAACTTGCAAATACTGACTTTGACACGCCGCTATGGGAAAACTATGTGAGCTAAAATATTTCTACAACTGGAAAATGTAGTCACAAGTAATGTCTATAAATCTAACACTATGCCAAGCAAATATAAAATTTTGAATTTTTGCCACGTGAACGCCCTTAAATGTGGCAACGCTGCATCGAGGGCCTGCTCTCTGTCATTACTTGGTTGCCCTAACTTCTGTAGCGTGTCTAGGCGAAGCTTTGGTATATGTACGCGCGTGTGTGTACACACAAATTGCCAATATTCTATGTGTAATGCTGCAGTGACATTTAAGTTGAAACGTACCTAGTTGAACGATCTGATAATGCGTAATACAAATTACTGAATATCTGTATATTCATCATTTTACACTTAACACAATAATCTCCGTTGTTTTTTTTAATGACCAATACTTCTTAGTCTTTGATATCTTCGACATAATAAAATTAGGAAAATTTACCTATGGAACATAACAGCTGTGTAACATGACAATTTACAATTAAATCGATCAATCATAATTAGCGTGACAATCTTGTAAGAATTTAAGTCTACGTTATTTAAAGTCAAACTATTAGTAGGGCCACGATTTTATGGCGAAAAGATTTTTGCAACATTTTGTTTCAGTGCGTCATGTGCACATCTGTAGCTCTGCTACATCGGCTGTGATTGGATGATTTTACTCTCACTTGCCTTGGCAAATTACAGACGTACAGATTCACAGTTATCTTACTCTGATTGGTGCAGTCAATTGGAAGAAGTGTCTGAACATAGACACGCTGCCAATAACCTTGAAACAGAACTGCCGGTATGCACGTGAGTCACTGAAACAAAGTGGGGCAAAATTCTTTTCGCGACAAAATCGTGGCTCTAACTATTAGTGTGCTTTCTTAAACTACTGAGAAGATTCGTGCATTACTAATTTGTATGTAAGCTTAGAGTGGCATTATTGTTATTTTTATATCTGTATATGTATACCGGGTTTAGTGGAAGAGAAAGCAAATTCTTAACAGCGCCAAAGCTTAATAAAGTACAAATAAATACACAAACTAGGGCAGCCAATGAGCGGCCGACAGCAGGCTCTGGATGCAGCGTTGCCACATTCAAGAAACAAACAGGTGCAAACATCTTTTTCGCGAAAATCAGCTGTATCTAAATATCGGTCGACTTTCAGCCAAGATGATGCCGTGGCACAATACGCATGTGTAGGGACAGGAATTTTTGGTGAAAAGATTTTTGCCCCACTTTGTTTCCAGTTCAAATTCATGGCTATTGACAGACGCTTTTTGTGCAAAGTCGTTATTTTTTGACTGTGCCAATCAGTACACGGATAGCTGTGACACATCACGTCTGTCATTCGCGGGTTTAACCTCAATACGTTGTATGTTACGGCATCCAATCACTGACCACAAAGCAGCGATGCAGGTGCGCACGTAAGGCACTGAAACAAAGTGCGGCAAAAATCTTTTCGCGAAATTTCCCGTCTCTACTCATGTGATTTTCGGGCAGATGTCTCAAACGCTGAGAATTAAATCACTGATCATGAATCAGAGCTGCAGATTGCAGATTTGCACATAAGTCACTGAAACAAGATGTAGAAAATTCCTTTTAGCAGAATAACCACTGGCTCAAGCAATGTGCGTTTGATAATACGCACTAAGCCCTTGAGAAAGGCAAGTGGCTCGTCATGTTCAAGCAGAAGGGGACCATCTAGGGCACACACGACTAAGATCTAGGGTGCATACTCAAACAACGACATCCATGACGACACTACCGGTTTTTTTTAAGGTAGGCCCTACAGAGCTCTTCGGTACCAGGGTGGATTCAGTGTGATCTATTTTGTCAGTGGATGAAACATTTTGCTTCTTCCATCAAACATACAGCAGAAGACCCGGTTGTCCTAATGGATGGCCACTACTTCCACACAAGAAACCTGAAGTGATAAAATTTCCTCGAGAAAATCACATCAAAATGCCTACCATCTCACAGCACACACTGTATGCAGAAATTAAATATTGTTTTCATGAAACCATTCAAAATATTCTAGAATCAAGAAATTGATAAATGGCTCTCCAGTAATGACGGCAGAATTGTGACATAGTATGAAGTCATCGGACTCACGGACAAATCTTGCACCAGGGCAACAACCATGGAGAATGCTATTAGTGGTTTCCGCGCCGCGGTATATGTCCTTTCAATAACTCTGTATTTACCGAAGCGGATTACCTTGAAGAAGTGAACGACAGACCCAACCACCCAAAACTTATTCACGATGCAAAGTGAGCGCCTCAACTACTTGTGCAAAGGCATACAGCTAGAATTGATCCATTATACGTCCACCTATCACTGACCGCCAACTTCAGATTTATGGTCAAAATAAACCCTTACTTGAGACGCATTCTTCAACTGGCTCCATACTCTTGCATGCTGTGGTAATCTCACCCAACGACATAAGAGTTGTGCCAAAAATTCAACCACCGTCTTCCAGACGAAAACGGGGAGAGTGTGTGGTGATGACCAGTTCTTCTTTTAAGAGTCTCATGCACCTGACGCATGAACGGTGACGTAGCGTGCCGCGCCTTTTCTATTCTACGCGAAACAGCTACACTTATTCACAATGTGTTTATCTACGAAAAGAACACACGGTTAAAACTAGGCTTCTATCATTTTAAATATGCAACAAGCTTATTAGAAACATGTTTTCGGGCTCCCTCAAAATGGCTACAAACTGCTTTCTTAGACAGCTGTAACTGGAAAAAAGGCCACCTGGATTCGTAAAACTCAACGTTAGAAGCATGCGTTGGTCTTTACTACAAACTATCCTCAAATAATATTCTAGGATCGCCGCTTTATGTCCCATAAAGACTAGTAGGAAAACACTGCACGCCAGTTTGGCGCGCTGCGAATAGAAGCGAAGCTGTAACCGTCTAGTGTGGAAAGCTGAACCTTATCGCTTCATTGTCTCCGCGCATTAAACGCGGAAAATTACATCCGGTACATAGCCCTCTTAAGGATAAGTTGGAAGAATTTTGCATTGCTAAAGAGAAAATTAATATTAGGCATAATCAGGCATCAACTAGTCGGACAGCACCAAAGATGCCGGCGCATAGCCAGGATTCATGTAAAGGAGGGGTTTTAACCTGGCAATTTTGTGTAGGAACACCCACCTCCTCTTTAAAGCGGAGGGTCCGGGGGTCCTCTCCCGGGAAAATTTGGATTTTAAGGTGCAAAATAGTGGTGTCTTAGCTGTTTTCCTGACTAAACATTGATTATACTACTGGCAAAATTTTCCACGAAAAATTTGACTACCAAGTTGCAAAATAGTGCTATTTTAACAGTTTTAGTAACTGAAACTACAGTATATGCTGCTGGTGAAAAATATATATATTTTTAAAATATAAAATGTCATTAATTTTCCACCCCTTTGAAATAGGGGTTCGGAGGTTCCTCCCAAAAGAGAAAATTTTGAAATTTAAGGTGCAAAATATTACTTTTTTTAAAATCAGTTTTTGTACCTAAAAATGGACTATGCTTATGGTATATATTAATAATTTTTTAATGTGAAATGTTTCCAATTTACCGTCCACTTTAAAGGGGTGCGGGGGGAGGGGGTTCCAGGGCTCCTCCCCCGAGAAAACTTAGATTTTAAGGTGCAAAATAGTGTTATCTTAGTAGTTTTCGTAAGTAAAAATAGAGTACATGCTAGTGGTAAAAATATTATTAATTTTTTTGTGTGAAATGTTTTCAATTTTCTTCCTCCTTTGAAATAGTGGTACAGGGGTCCTCCCACGAAAAAAATTTGAATTTCAGGGTGCCAAATAGGGCTATTATAATCTGTTTTCGTAACTAAATATCAACATTTCTACAAGTGAAAATATTACAGATTTTGTAATATGAATATTTTTCAAATTTTTCGTGGATAAGGGGTGCTACGCCCCTGCAAATACGAATAGGTCTACTACTAAACGCCATGTATACACATTAATCAACCTTTAACTAGTGATAGGCCTACAGCAAAAAAGAAGTCTCCTGCTGGCAAAATGGAGAGGAACGTTAGCTCCACGACTAAAGGAAGGAAGCGTTAAGTCTCAAGCTCCGCTGACAGTGATGATTGAAATTGACACCAACGATGAATTGATATGAGCATAAAAAGGTTATCATTTCTTGATTTTCCGTTCACGTTTCTTTAAAAAAAAAAATAACTTTTACATTTACTGAATTGTTTCTCTAGGTAAAAGATGACAGCACAAGTTCGTGTCGCCAGCGGCCGGCGATATTTCATCCCTCTATTATAACACATGGCCGCAAGAGTCGGGCGTATCGCACCGCTGTATTGCGAAAACTAACTGGTACTCGAGCCTGCGACCAAGAAGAAGCGAAGGACGAGACACTTCCACCTCACGCACAGGTGCCCCCGACATGTGCCAGTCGTCTGGCGAGTCAAATAAAAAACAAAGGTAAGGGCGTATCGATTGGATTGTAATTACGTATGTATATCGACAGAGGCAGACATGGTGAATGGAGGAGGGAAGGCGAAGGGGATCTGTGCACCGTGCCACCAGGTGACTCTGACGTCTGGGTCGCGTTATCCTTCCCGCTCCTCGGAAATATTCGGGAGCATTCGTTTATTCTCGGCGATTGGGAGTAACTTAAAGGCAGCGCCACCTATATACAAATTGCATTGTAGTTTCGAAACCTAACAAAACCGTCCTTGCATTAAGTATATATATTTTTTTGGTATTCAAAACTAATCTATAGTTACCGAAATTAACCTAAACTAACATAAATTAACCCACTGGCGTGCGAAGCGGGTAATGTTAGAGGACGTACAATAATTTCCAATGGCGGATATGCCGGTCATCGTTTTAAATTTAATTGGGGAGGCGGGGGCTGGTGAAGAGGTGCGAAGGGAGGTATTTCATATTTCAAGGTACAAAATGAGGGCTATTTAAACAGTTTTTGTGTATAAACTTAGAATATACCAGTGGTATGATTATTAATATATATTTTCCACACAATTTATTATAACTAGTGTGTGAGTGGCAGGGAAGGGGTAATCGTTTGAAAATCATTTTTGGGAAGGTTGTGTCACCAGTTCCCTGCCCCCCCCCCCCCCTCCTACACCGGCGAGACGCCTTCACGTCCGCCGACTGGCCGTGTGTTTGTGTGAGTGAAGCACGGTGGCAAGGGCGATGTTGACCGGCTCATCTGGTGCGGTATCGCCTCTACTGCAGTACACTGAAACCGCGTGCAGTGGTATCGTATTCACTCGCCTGACTGACATTTTCAGTGGTGACCCCATCTTTTTATTAGTGAAAAGTTTGTGGAGTAGTTTTACACGAATCCTGTAAGTAGTTTTTTAGCCATTTTTAGTTGCCCTGAAATGATATTTCTAACAGATGTGATGCTTTGGAAACTACCTTTCCGTTATCGTTTAAAGTGAATTTTCTTTTTGTACATTGACACAATAGGCACACGTAGAATAGTTCCGTAATATGAAATATTTACAAACACATTGGGAGCGAAGATGTCTGCCTCAAGCTCCGAGGATGTACGAATGTCCCCGAGCATTCCCGAGGAGCGGGAAAGTTAACGCGACCCAGGCGCTGGATGCCAGGTGTCGGGCGGGCGCAGTTCTGTTGTCGACCTCCGCCAGGTGTCCCCTAGGTAGCACGCGCGCTCCCCCCTCCCCCTCACGCGATCCTGGAGGGGTGTTGGTTTGAAGTAGTAGGGGGAGGAAGGAGACAGACAGGTGCTGCGCCCTTTTTTCGCGGGTAGCATCTTGCTTCTTGGGCCGACCGCCCCGTCTGGCTACCCTGACTTGACACCGCCAGCACCAGGGGCCTGTCACTATATAGCAGATAGGGCAAATACTTCTCTTATTGACGACTAACGTTTTCTTTCGTACCAACATCATCACGTGATTCAAAGTCGAAAGTGTTGTTTTGCAACTTAAGCATCTTAACGTGATTATTATTATTATTAATAATAATAATAATAATAATAATAATATCGTCTTTATTAAGCGCAGTTAAGGCGAAGTTGTCTTCTCTTAACTGAACCCATATTAGATAATATAACGCTTATTTTAGAGATTAAAATAAAAAAAAAACAATATCAATGACCTATAGGTACATATACTAACAAAAATAGCCTTAATGTTTTCAATGACAGCCACGCTGAACAGGCACTTCGAAACCTAATGCTGTTGTAAATGAAATATAAATTTTTTTAAGTAGAAATTTCGTATACAAATTAATAATGTTAGGAAAACTTCTTTTCTATGCTTAAATACTTTTATATTCAAGAAGGTGAAACTAATGAGAAGTTGAGTAAAATCTGAGATTATTTCGTTTCCATTGCACAGTCAGGAAATTGAAATATCTCAGTTGAGGTGAAGTGTTACCACAATTTTCGCAAAAAAAAAAAATGCTCTTCATGCATCGACTTGCGATTGTAGCTAAAATGTAACACTATATTAAAACATACATGAAAAGGTAATTTGATATTTTATATTTAGTGTTTTCGCATACCGTAAAGCTGAAAAAATGCAAAATAAGAATATTAAAAAAAAAAAAACGTTAATTTTGTTTTTAAAATGGTATCGTAACCATTTTGTTTGAAAACAAAATTGACATTAAAAATACGAAATCGCTTTCATGTAAACTGTAAAATGAATATAAATTATTTTGTAAATGCCAGTGCATTTAATTTACACCATGGTTTCGTTCCTCTAAAATATTACAAATAAATTCATAATAAGAATATAATTCTCACCCACACATGGCATTCTAACCTCTATTTACGGCCGCCATTCAGGGGAGTCATTTAAGGTTTTTCTTCGGGGGGGAAGGTTGGATTTTTTTTGCGACAGTGACCTTGTTGGGTCTTTTTTATTTATTCAGCAAGTATAAATTAGAAACTTTAATAATAAAACTACAGTTTTATGTGATTACGTTAGTATTATTAATAACAAAAACAATTATTCACTTTTCCTTCTAAATCCAGGGGGCATTGGCCCCCTTGCCCCCCTAAATGACGCCCCTGCCTGCCACCATGATTGATTTAAGCTTGAGAAAATCTTAAGGAAGGTCTGAGGACATATTTAGATTTCCCCAGTTTTTCCTTAGATTTCAATCACTTTTCGTCTCTGCGATGAAAATTTCTCACAGTTCCCTCAGAGAAGTCTTAGAATTTACTCAATATGACTGTGGAATCGGGCCTTAGAGCATGACCAGTCTTCGCCAGTTTACTCGCGGGGTGGTGCAGCCCCACGTGACAGACTAGGAAACGTCTCTGCAGGCCCAGCACACAGCTCGGCGGGTCACGTGGAAGGACCTGCAGATACCGGGCGACACCTGTGGCGCGTTCAGATCGATACGCCCTCTGTGAGCACGGCCGTCCGCACGTGACTTACTCCAGCCCGCCCGCCGATAACCGGGCGCCTTCCCAACTATCTGAGCGAGGTGGCGCAATGGTAACACCAACTGCGTAGCCAGGATTTCTGTTTGGGCGGGACGGGGAATACCAACTTGAGAATTTTTCGTAACTAGATATTATGGTTTATCGCGGAAAAACTTGACTGCTTGCTCGGTTTCAACGCACGTTCAGCTTATCAGAAGATTATTGGTTTTCGTTTGTACGTGAAAATGTTGCCCTATTTGACTGAACCACTAAGAATCCCGCTATTGTAATATTTGATGCCTATTATTGGTCTGCAGACAGCTACGTTGATTCACACCTACATCATCCAATAATATAAGTTGCAATTTGCTACAATTTTTTCAAGGAAATGTTGGGGCTGCGGTGGCCGAATGGTCGGACCATTCGCCTCCCACCAAGGCGATCCGGGTTCGATTCCCGGTGGGGAGTCGGGCCCCGGATTTTCGCATGTGGGAATCGTGCCTGACAGTGCCGTTGGTCGGCGGGTTTTCTCAGGGATCTCCCGTTTCCCCCACCGTTTCATTACGGCGCTGATCCGTACTCACCTCATGTCACCCCTCACCAGCTCTGAAAATCTCGAAGTTAAGCACTGACAAAATTTCTCACTCACTCTGTTGCATTTGTACAGACAGCTGCAACAACTACTCATTCTTGCTTGGGATGAAAGCGTGAATACTTAGCATAGGGAAGTTTCCTCTAGACTATCCTTACTCATTGGTGCAGTGTACCCCATGGGTAGGGCCCGGTAGTTTTCGCGAAAAGATTTTTGCAGCACTTTGTTTCAGTGCCTTACGTGCGCACCTGCATCTCTGCTTTGTGGTCAGTGATTGGATGCCGTAACATCCAGCGTGTGCGGAGGTTAAACCCGCAAATCACAGACGTGATGTGTGGCAGTTATCCACGTACTGATTGGCACAGTCAAATGAATAATGACTCTGCACAAATACACTCTGCCAATAATCATGAAGTTGAGGTGCAGGTGTTCACGTAAGACACTTTCGCGAAAACTACCGGGCCCTACCCATGGGGTGCCAAAATGAGCCAAGGGCCAGTTGTTAAAGTGACTATTTTACAGTTATTTGAATTCTAGCCTGTACCCATCAAACCAGAACGCGAATTTTTCGGATCCCACAAATTAATTACTTCTCAACTATTGTTATGACAAAATACTGGCACAGGAAAGTGTAAAAATAACCTGATTGGACGATTTGTACCTCGCCTCTTGAACGCTATTAATAGGGCCATGAACTTTTCGCTTAAAGAATGTTGCCCCAGTTTGATTCAGTGCCTCGTGTGCAGATCTATAATTCTTATTCATAGTCAGTGATTGGATAGTTTAAGTGTCTCGTGTCTTGGGGGTGTCGTAGTAACCGTACTGTGGTTAGTCAGTCAAATGAGGGACGTCATTTCTCACAGACACGCTGCTAATGACCATGAAGCAGAACTGCAGATGAACACGTAAGGCACTGAAACAAACTGGGGCAAAATTATTTTCGCGAAATATTCATGGCCCTGGCTATTGTTATTAACGTGTTCCTGGCCCCCCGAGTCTAAGGGCGCCACAGACAACGCAGTGTTGTGTACACGTGTCTTAGGAACAACATTCACGTTTCGCCAACACTTCTAACGAAACTAATTTGCCAAATTTTCGAGTCTCCGCCAATCGCGACCCAACAATTTTGCCGGCCTCCGTAGTGACGTCGGTTACGCGTAGGTCTGTCGTGCGAGAGGTCCTGAGTTCGAATCCTGACTCGGACATGTATGTTGTGTTGTCCCTTCACCTCACTTCACCCTCATCGGCTCTTAAGGCGACCGCCTGAACGGCGCTCGAACTGCGTGCAGCGTGTTCGCAGTTACGATTTTTCTCGGTGACCAGTAAACTTGCGTCCACAATGTTTATCTACGGAAAGAAAACACACTTCAGACTACTTGTGAATGTGACTTTCAAGATACCATGTACATTGGAACATTATTTTAAAGCCTTCAAACTTGGATAAAATAGGCTTTTTCGTGCGATTGTTTCTCAAGATATATAAAACTGATTTGTTCTAAATTGAGGTCTACAAGTACATTGGACTTTGCTACAGTGACGCGTTCAATAAAATGATATGGTCCCCGCTTAATGTACCACATTAAACACGTTACGGTGGGAACACTGCGCGCGTTTACGATTTGGCCGTAGAGGCGATATCATAATACATGTGCCGGCCGACGTAGCTCGTACCGCCTTCTCGATTTTCGCCTCACGAACATACGAACACACCCTTCACCAGGCGGCCGCCTGCCTGTCATGTAAACAGCGTTACAGCGTGATAACAGAACTCTTTTTTCCTACGAAACTTATAAATGAGATTCTAATGTGTTCATGTACGAAAAGAACCAACCATTCAAACTATATATTAACGGTAGTTTCAAAACATGACGTTAATTAAAAAAGATTATTTCGGATACCCTCAAAATGGCTAAAAACGTCTTTTTCAATATATTATATCTAAACTACTTACGGGATTCGTATGAAACTACGATATAAATGTTTATTGGACATTGATTAATACTTTCCACCAACGAAAAGATGAGTTCACCACTGAAAGTGTCAGTCAGAGGAAGTGATCTACGATACCACTGCACAGCGTTTCATTGTCTTGCAGTAGAGTCTATACAGCACCAGATTACCCGGTCAACATCGCCCTTAGCGCCTTGCCTCACACAAACACATGACCACCAGGCGGGCACATTATGACCTCTTTTTTAAGAGTGAGAGATGGTCACCATCTTGAATTTTTTAATTTTGTGTCATAACTTTTCTTCCGGGTAAATTTATGCAACGTTAACCTAACTACGGAATATAACAGATATGAATGGAAATTTAGACGTCATAAATCTTTATTTTCCGTTACTGTTGTTACACATCGAATTGTGCAGTTAGTAAATTCTTATTACTTTCTTAACGGCAATTCGATCAGTAACAACAGTAACGGAATATATAGATGTATGATGGCTAAAATTCCTTTAATATGTATTCTATTCTGTAGTTAGTTTTCAGTTGCATGAATTTACCCAGTGGCGGCTCGTGGGTTGTTGCCAGGTAGGGCTGCAGTTGCCAAGAGCTGTACAGGGTTGTGCGCTGGTTGACTCTACAGCCACTGACACGCTGATGTGCAGGTGCCCCTTACTACTGAGTGGTCACAACACATCTGGTAGCCGGCAGATATTTCATGGTCGTTGGTCTACGGCGCGTTCATCAAGAGTGTACATTTCCGACTATCTGGCAACTCACGAGCCACCACTGAATTTACCCAGAAGGAAAGTTGTGACAGAAAACATTCAAGATTGTGAACATCACCCACTCTTAAAGAGTCGTAAATCCCTCTCACCTCAACAAATTTCTCCGGGTAGGAAGTCACAGCGACGAGTCACCCGACGGGTGTGACACGTCGTCCAGGATGTGTGGTGCGTGTGTGTGTGTGAACGCGCGTGTGTGCAACGTCAGCCGGATCCCGAACGTCACAACGAGAACACAGCCCCGCCCCGCTCGTGCCCAAAGACACTTTCACCGTGAACAAACAATTGACCTCCAGCTTCTTTCTTCTTTTTTTTTTTTTTATGCCCCCCGCTGGGCAACACGAGTCCCGGAGTACAAAGGATCTCGGGCGCCGTCCAACCCTCCCGCGGAGAAATTACTTTCCTCAGCTTTTGTTTCCGGCACTGCCACCGGATGGTCGAATCGAGGTGTCTCCTCGGAAGACTCGCTTTCTCGCCTCGTCACTAATCTTTTCTTTGTCAGCAAGAATCAACACCGGATCCGCAAAACGCACAGGCAGTAAATTATTAAGGTGACGTCTTGTGTGCGCATATTTGAGGCATAGAAGTGCTGATGAGGTAAATACGACGCAATACGCATCAAACTACACCCTAGCCTCTAGGCGCAAGTCACTGAACTATCTTGCAATCTTGCCTCTCCTCTATTAAGCATTCGGTGGTTACCCTACACGCCAAATCATAATTCATACAGATATAACTATGTAAGCATATAAATTACTGTATAGATTTAAATGTACTAAAAGTTAAGGCTATTATTCTTAAGGGGGTGATTCACTAAAAATTTTAATTGTTTTACAAAATTATTAATATATACGAGTCCAGTGGCGAAGTGTGAAGTGTTCTAGGGCAAGCGGCGATAGCAGTGATTGTACAGAACTCTCAGATACCAGTGGTATCATTTGACTGGTAGGGACAGGTACATTCCTCAGCCAGTAGTATGTAAGAGACAAGGAACTAGTTGTCAGTACGACGTATGGTTTGTTTTGTAGGCATATGTTGTAATTATTTTTTAGTGTACCGAAATTTTTATTAATTTTTATAATTTTTGTATTACTATAGTTTTTGTATTATACCATATTAAGAAATTCACGTTGAAGAACAGTGCCATAGACATGTATAAAACTACATCGATAAGTTTTTTTTGTATTTTAATTTTTTTAAATTAGGTATTTTTAATTTTAAATTCATTTTTTTTAAATGAAAAAAAGTCAATGCGGTTTGTAAACATTGAGTGTCATAGTCCATGACACTGTTCTTCAGTGAGAATTTTTTTCATTTCGGTAAGTAAGTTGGTTTTCCTTTAATTCATAAAACCATTCTGGTTTGTTAATTTTGACTTAAATATGGTATAATACAAAAACTATGAAACATAAAAAAAAATTTCATTACAGTAAAAAATAGTCACAATAAGAAACGATATCTCACACAAATAAAATAATTTTTAAAAAAATTAAAATTTTCAGAGAACTGAGGATCTACAAAAGTGTTCACTTTATTCTGAATAACCTATACCAGTACAATATCCTCACAGACGACTCACAGTTGTGTATCGACATTTTTAGGAACAACTTTCTTTTAATCACATCCACTCTTTGTCACCGCCAAGCACTTTATTACGTTTGCAAAGAAGGTTGCAGCCTGGGAGGAAGTGAAGAGTGCTGAGGCTTTGGGACAACAAAATTTGTCACTCGTCAACAAAACAAGTAGAACTTAAAAAAAAAAACTGTAAGTTGTAGGGGAGTTGGTAATCCTGCAGATTCCAGCTGATGCTGCAGCATCAAGCCAAGGTGACCATATTGAAATATTATTGAAGTCACAGGATACTACATTTCGAATCGATTAGACCAGTAAAAGTTGCTCACATCCCTTCAACAACTAGAAAAGAGCTGATGAGCTTTAAATGGCTGCACAGATTTTCTTGAATCATAGGTAAGGCCACAGACACTGTGTAGATTGCGTCGTAGGTTAAAAAATACGTGTGTCCGCGTGTCGCAAAGTTAGTAAGTTACTAACACGTGGGGTGTCGCTGTGGTTATACGGGACGACTGTTACAAAGTAATACAGATACTTGCTCCATCATGCCGGACATTGTTACTGTGAGAGAGTGAGAGATTTTAGTCAGCGCCCAACATCGAGGTCTTCAGCGCTGGTGATTGGTGGCATGATGTGAGTGTGGAGCAGCGCCGGAATGAAAGGTCGGGGGAAACGGGAGATCCCCGAGAAAACCCGCCAACCAACGGCATCGTCCGGCACGATTCCCGCGTGCGAAAATCCGCGGACCGACCCCGCCGGAAATCGAACCCCTCGGCCACCGCGGCACCCGTACATTGTTAAAGTTGTTCACGTGTCAAAAATTCAAAATTTTATATTTGCTTGGCATAGTGTTAGTTTTATATAGGTTACTTGTGACTACATTTTCCACTTGTAGTAATTTTTTATCTCTCATAGTTTTCCCATGGCGACACGTCAAAGTCAGAATTTGCAAGTTACAGGAACATAGGTTTAACAAAACCAAGTAACTTACCGGAATGAAATAATTTACACTGAAATTATATATAATGGGCACTATGCTAAAATATTTAAAAACACACAACAAAGTCGTTTCGTCTTTTTTAAAAATGGCACAAATGAGGTAAATTTTCGTCATTTTCGGATTTTTTTTTTAAGTACAAACGAATTCCATTCTGTGTTTTTAAATATTTTAGCATAGTGCCCATTATATATAATTTTAGTGTAAATTATTTTATTTGGGTAAGTTACTTGGTTTTGTTAAACCTATGTTCCTGTAAATTGTAAATACTGACTTTGGCATGCCGCTATGGGAACACTATGAGAGCTAAAAATAATTTTCTACGAGTGGAAAATGTAGTCACAAGTAATGCCTATAAAACTAACACTATGCCAAGCAAATATAAAATTTGAATTTTTGCCACGTGAACGCCCTTTATGTGCGGGAAATAATTTCCCGTGTTTGAGGCGCGGAGACAGGGATGCGATAAGGGTCGCATTTGACAATTGAATCACTCCTATTCTCGGTGCACTTAACTGGCATGCGGTGTTTTATTGGTAATAATTTTTTTTATGGTTGGAGAAAGGAATACTTAACGAGTTCAATGACGAACATGTTAGATTCAACTGTCCTGTGTTTACTCAAGCTCTGAATATTAGCCAATTATCTGATACTCACTGGAACAGCAGACAATGAACGAATATACAGGGCTTGAATACGCATAGGATATTTGATTCTAACATGCAGGTCAATGAACTTGCGAATTTTTTATTTCTTTAATTACAGGATTTTAAATGTTGTCCATGCAATTTAATTGCAGATAGACACACGTAAGCTTTGCCTAATTTTATGACTGCAGACTGTTGCTCGCTTGCTTGTCGTCTTTCGTTTGCATACAATTTTGCTGGTTTTAGCGAATCAATGAAGTTTCCTCGTTAGAGCGACCAATCGCGTGTAAAGAGTTGAACGGCGTCTTCTCGCAAGGATCGGTGGCCGATTATATCACGGGTGTTGTTCAGCGATGTACAAGTCGAAAATGAAGTCTAGTCTGTTTCTTAACAAAAACGCGAATTTTTCATGTGTCTATATTTGTATACTTGTCAAGTGTCTCAAATACACATCATTTATGTGTAAAACTAAGAACTAGAGATATACAATGCCAGATGGTGTCATCATACTTCCAGTATATGGATGACACTAGAGTACATCTCGATAAATGGGAAGTAATTTAAATGTACAACAGGGAAAGCCTGTAGTAACGGCAGCAGATATAAATGCCAAATCGGATCTATGGCATAATAAAACGACAGATGAGGCAGGAGAGGTAATAAAAGAAATAGAGCTAATAAACTATTTAACAGGACAAAATAATGAAGCGGAGATTCCAACATACATCTCCCATGCTCATGAAACAGAATCTAACTTAGACGTCACCTTGACAAATAGAGCTGCACACAAACTCATCAGTTACTGGGGAATAACTGTTGAAATCTCTGGTGATCACAGACTAATTATGTATGAGATCACATTAAATTGAGATTTATCTAATGAACCAGATTTATACCGACGCAAACTGGGCTACATTACTGGCTGCCCTAGAAACAAGATTGAGGCCCAGATATGATATTGATATCTCTGAAAAAATAAGGCATTGCAAGAAATTTTGCAAGATACATACAAACAAACTTTAGAGCAAACCCAACTATGTACTACTCCACTCTCCTGGTGGAATGAAGAACTGGAAAGTGTAAAAAAATACCTACGAAAACGAGGACGACCACTTCATAAATCAAAACCAGAAAACAGAGGAAGATTGGTTCAAGAATATAAACTCATAAAACAAGCATACTTTAATAAGATAAAGTATTAGAAAAAAAACTTGGGCAAACTATGTTGAAGAAAAAGGAAATGAGGATCCTTTTGGAGTGTTATACATGACCGCTGCCAATAAAACTAAGAAAAAAAAAACAACCAACACCAAGTATAATATCACCAGTAGGACCAACCCTATCACTGGAGGATAGTGCCAGACTTCTGCTCCATAGCTTACTTCCGGACGACTCGGAGATGTGTGAAGATGAAATTCACAAATTGAAAAGAGTTTCGATGCACCTGATACCAGATACTCAAGGCAGTATATTTTGGAAGAACTTCAAGGAACAGTGACGAATATGAAGATTAAGAAGGCGCCAGGTATTTATGGAATTATTACGGAAATAGTAAAGCGTAGCCTATGATCAATAATAAAGACTATACTCTTGGATGTGCATAACCAGCTATTAAACAAGGGAATTTTCCCAGGGTATGGAACGTTGTAGTAGTATGAATCCTATTCAAGGGAAATGGAAAGTATCCAAGGGAAATAAAATCGTACCGGCCACTGACATTTATTACCTGCACTAGGTAAAATTTACGAAAAATTAATAAACAGAAAACTTCAAGGACTTCATGCAAAAAGCAAATACCCCCCCCCCCCCCCGTTTAGCAGTACGTATTCTACAAAGGCAAGAGCACAGATACAACCCTAATTGATGTGATTAAAGAAGTCCAAGAAACAAAATAAAAATATATATTGGCAATATTCTGGAATAAAGCTGAAGCCTCCGGTAATGTCTGGAGGCCAGAAGTTATGTGGGGCTTAAATAACAAAAATTGCACGATCAATAAATACAATAGGTACAAGTGGGAAAAACCTTGACAAAGGCTGTCCACAAGGATCCGTACTTGAACCCATTTTGTAGAACATCTAGTTTGATAGCTTGCTTGAAAATAAATTCTTAGAAGGAGTTACCATATATTGATATGCTGATGATGGCTTAGTCCTAATAAAAGGAGAATTAAGGAAAACTTTAGAGGTAAAGACCACATCAATCATGCCTATTCCTGAAAAATGGGCAAATACTGCCAAATTAAAAATTTCGACAACTGAAACAAACGCAATGATACTAAAAGATAGTTTTAAGATAAATCCTGTAATAAGATTTTAAATCAGCCATTACAAGTAGTACAACAATTCAAATATTTGGGAGTCATCCTTGGTGATAAATTGGGTTTTCATCACCATGCAGACACAACTTCGGGCCTAAATTTCATGACATTAAAAAATATTTGTCATGCAGTCTTTGAACCAATGATGACTTATGGTGCTGCTATTTGGTACCATGGCATCAATCATACCTATATTAAAAGAAGGCTACTTAAAGCGCAGAGCTTATAGACTATGAACCGATACTCTACAGGTGTTGGCAGGCATCTTACCAATAGATTTACTGATAAAATAAAGAGGAAGACTTACCATGGCAGCAAGGGACAGGAAAACTACGCTGCAAGAGAAACTTCAGGAAAGAGAAATCACTCTGAACGCATGGCAAGAGAGATGGGACAGCACCGAAAATGGGCGATGGACTTTTTAACTTATACCGAACGTCAGAAATCGAATGGCTTAACAGTTTATAACAATTACCCATTATATTACTCAATTGGCTACTTGTCATGGTAATTTCAAGGCGAAATTATACGAACAAAAGCTGCATATGTCACCACACTGTCAGGTTTGTGGTGTTGACGACACCATTGAACACGTTATAAATAACTGTCAAAAGATTCAAGATAATAAAGCTTGGCTTGAGGATAGGATTGAGAGTGAAGGCCTTCAATTAAACATGGCAAATATCATGCACGAAGAAAGATACCTCAAGATGTGGAACGAATTCGCCAACAAGATCGGTAAAAGGCACGAAGAATTTGATAAGTGGTATGCCTTGCACAATGAAGACTAAAAATTGTTTCGATGACCCATAAGGAAAGTCTCAGGTAAAGTGTTTGTGTACCGTAATAAATAATAATATTGTAATATTCATAATAAATTTTTGTTCAGTATTGTTAATAGTTTCTAACCACATACGCCATTGCTAAAGGTTTGCTGATCCAAGTTGTGTGAAAAGACAAAATACAAAGAAGAACAAAAAACCGCACAAAAAAATAATTTCAGTGGAATTCTGTCAGTTTCTGTTTTATTTTTGTGTTTTGTCTTGCATAAAATAAAAAAGTACTGACAGAATTCCTTTGGAATTGTTATTTCTTCTATTTTTTTGTATTCGTTTTTTATTATTTTTATTTTTTGTTCTTCTTTGTATTTTGTCTTTCAACACAAGTTGGACCAAAGAAACATTAGCAACGGCGTATGTCCACAAACCAACAAATTCTAATTGTATACTCCCATTGCAACAAACATTTAAAAATCCCAATACTAATGCAGATTCTCAGTCGTTTTTCAACTGTCGCTACTTTAACATAACGTTTGTATTGTGTATTCGCGAAATACTAAAAGTAACTGAAACTTAAAGTAAAATGTTAAAAGTATTCGATTGTGTATAGACCTTAAGGAGAATCAGGACCTGCCATCTTCGAACTCTTCAATTTTTACTGTAAGATCCATGCAATGAGATTTCTTACAATGTCCCGTCTGAAATGGCAAACATATTATCTTCTTAAAGATTACCAAACTGTCACACCTTTGCTGCCTTTCTTAGTTTTAGACTGTAACCTTCCGGCGGAAGAAAGACATTTTTTCTGCGGATGGTCACAGGTATTGCATAAGTAATGGTAGTCAAAATGCCAACTGAAGGAATTACTCCCTCTGCCTTGTCGAACCATAAAACGTTACAATAAATTTGTAGGCCAAAATAAATGCAGAAGTTCCGTTATTCCAACATGGCCGGTACTGATACCCCTTAACTCGCAGCAGAACAAACTTTACCCTAACCGTGAACCAGTCAACGAAAGCCGCTACTCTTTTGTTTTCATTCGCCAGCTCCTTCGGCCTTGCTGCATCCTGAGTCCCCTCCGAAGAAGATTGCGATTTGCGAAATCTTTACTTACCGTGCCGGGGCTGGTAAAGGAAAGAGGAGAAATTTCAGCAGTTGCGAGATCACGTACGTGTACTTGTGGTGACGTAGTTGTGAGGGGAATTCTGCTGGGGTGGGGGAAGAGAAAGAACTGGAGGATTGTATTAATTACCGGCGAATGTTTGAAACGCCTTATGCAGTTCCTTCACCCCGGGTTAAGCGCTGAATTATGTAACATGCCCATTAAGGGCGCGGTTCAACTCAGTTTTCAACGTCTTTATTTATTTTTATATTTGTACCAGACAATTTTTTCTTATTTTAGACATAAATTGTGATTAAATCTTCCTCTTAGGAAACTTTTGTATCTCTCATAGTTTTTGCGTAATGAGTCGTAAACGTCAAAATTTGCACTTGTTTTAAGTACGCCACTAAAACCAACTGGCATACCAAACCGACAAAATTCACAGTGTATAACAATGTTGTAAGCTATGATTTGACATACATTAAAAAAAAAAAACTTTTGTATTAAATAAAAAATGCTGAATTTTTAAATGAAAAATTAAAAAATATCAACAATTTTGTATAAATACTTTTTGTTTTTATATACGTCAAATCATAGCCTACAACATTGTTGTATAGTGTGGATTGTTTCAGTTTGGTATGTCAGTTGGTTTTAGTGGCGTACTTAAAACCGTAAAGTGCAAATTTTGACGTTTACGACTTATCACGCAAAAACTATGAGAGATACAAAAGTTTCCTAAGAGGAAGATTTAATCACAATATATGTATAAAATAAGAAGAGAAATATCTTGTACAAATATAAAAATAAATAAATACGTTGAAAGCTGAGGTAAACCTCGCCCTTAGCAGCTTCCCTAGATAGCCTTCGTTTCTGTATGTGGGGCAGGAGCAGTAAGAGTGTCGTTGGCCGGCATATGTAATGTATTATCGCCTCTCCGCGCATGTCACTCAGTTGGCGTGCAGTGATTTAGTATTATCTTTTTTCCCATGTGACTTCAAGCGATGACCACATTATTTTATTTACGGACGGCACAGTTCAAAGTCAAACGCTTGTTTTTATAATTGCGTTTTTAGAATCCGGTTTTTATTTTTCCAGATTCGGCAGTAGCCCATTTTTGGCCGTTTGAAGGTTCAGTAAATAATGTTTCTAATAGGCTAAACGTGCAGAATTTTTTAAAATATAGCGACATAGTTTGAATTGTGTGTTCTTTTTGCAGAAATACAAATATAAAGTGCGTTAAATAGTTTCGTTAAAAAAAGTTTAGTCATAACTCGCTGCAGCGCATTTCAAGTGTATACAGGGAGGCCTCTTAAGGCCATGATCCATAATTTATACTGCTTTCACGATAGTTATTTTTTATTACTAAACGAGATCAGATATCGGAAAACTATTGCACAGTTTTGATAAGAATTGTTTTTACTACATAGTCCAATTTTTTTAGACTGTAAGTTGTATAAATTTGGCTCATTAATGTATTAATGAGAATTTCCTTAATTGCGCAATTAGCGGAAATCATTGCGTATTTTGTCTCGAAAAAAATAGTTAACATTGTACACACTGTTTATAACAAAACTGTACAATAGTTTTTCGATGTCTTCGCTCGTTTGGAATTAAATAAACAATTGTCGTAAAAGTAGTAGAATATATGGACCATGGTTAGAGGTATATCGCGAAAATGTTTTGTGCAAACATACCTTTGAAAACACTGTAGTTTCTCGACATGTATGATTGGTTGATATACGTCAGACACAACGTAGCTGTCTGCAGGCCAATAATTGGCATCAAATATTACAATAGCGGGATTCTTATTGGGTTAGTCAAATAGGGCAATATTTCTACGTACAAGCTAAAGCCAGTCATATATTTTTAAGTTGAACGTGCGTTGAAACCCAGCAAACAGTCAAGTTTTCCCGCGATAAACAATCATCTCTAACCACGGTCTTATGTGGGCATGGAACATAAATTAGCGCTAAAAGAATAACTTTAAAATTTTAGTTTTCTCGAAGACAATTTGAAGCAAAAAAAAAAAATTCTACACCTTAGCCTGTAGGTTTTACCAAATATTTAATTGCGTCTCAACAGATTACATAATTCTGGGCAAATGTTTGCTCACAAAGTTGGCTTATATCATTCTGTAGGGATTGTTGTTTTGTAGATTTTCGATATTGACTTTAAAAAAAAGTTTACATTTCAATGGAGTTTACTGTGTTTATTTACCTACCACACGCAGACCACGACGCTACGTGGGTTCCAGACAGAAAAAAGGAATGGAAAGAAAAAAAAACTTTCGTTTGTGCCGGGGCGCGCGGGTGTTGCGACACGACAAACTTCGCGAACTGCTGCCCTCCCCCGCTTTGGCGTCACACTTCCCCTTCTCTCATTATCTCGTCCACCCTTCCCCTCGCTCAGTAGTTGCGTCAGTTACCCCTCCCTCGTCAGTAGGTCAACCCTACTCCCTGACGGCAATTCAGTTGCTTCACACCGACACGGTCGAACTGCGTGGCCCGTTTTCGATCCCCCCGTCCTTACACGAGTCCCTGAGTACAATAGTGAAGAAGCTTCCACAATATTACACAGCTTTTACATTTCTACCCATTGTGACGTCACCTCCAGCTTTTGACCGGGAAAAATTCGTGGGTTCACTAACCTGTAGGCTAGCCTCCAAGAATATATGTGTACTCAAGTAGACAACAGCTCCTCATTGGCTGCTCTCTGACACAGTGACATCACATGATTGGGTCTGCATCCAGTTGCTTCGTAATTGGCTCAGGTATTTCCAGGAAGTGTCAAATGAGTCAAGAGCCAATTAAGAGCGTCGGTCCCGTAAAATTTAATTTTTTTTATATTTGAGCCAAACACTGTTCAACTTCTGCACATCATATAACACGTCATTTACCCAAATAAAAAAAAATTGGCCCCATAGTTTTTTGCATAATCACGCATCTACGTCACGAAATGGTCATTGCGGTGCAGCAAAAAAAAAAAAAAAAAAAAAAAAAAAAAAAAAAAAAAAAAAAAAAAAAAAAAAAAAAAAAAAAAAGAGAACTCAAAACTGCAGGAACTGAAAGTAAGTGTATCAATGCAATTTATGACATGTATGACAAAAGTTAGTTTTAAAAATTTCAGTAGTAGTCAAAAGTTTAAGTTACGCAAAATTTACTAATTTCCACCAATTAAAAAAATTGTATCGCTTTGTGTTTACAAAGTATCTTGAAGTAGTTTACCATAAAGCATCAATGCGAATTTTCTTGTTCCTGAAAGTTAATTATTTTTTATTATTTTGGCTACACCGCAACTCCCATTTTGTGACTTTTATAGGCGATTATGCTAAAACTATGGGACGTAAATGTTTTTTATTTGGGGTTGACATGTTCTTTGATGTGTAAACGTTGAACAGTGTTTGGCACAAATACAACATTTGGAATTTTTACGGGTCCAACGTCTTTAATATCTTGACTCTAACACATGTACAAATTCTAACCTGTACCCACAACAAAACACGACATTTTCAGATCTCTACCTCCAGCCAACAACTGATAACACACATATTTGAGGAGTAAACTTTTGAAACCAAACATATAGTTGATGTGTTCCAAGGAAAGTGGTACCTCGTGTCATTTATTTTGGTGACTTTTCCTTAATTTCTTCCTATTTAAAATTTTTGGCAAGATTTAATTTAAAGTATTTCAATAGGGGCGTAGATAATTAGTTTACCTTTCATTACACATATTGTATTGTAAAAATTAAAGTGTAACTATGAAATAATTAAGGTGTTTTAATTTTAAGAAAAAATTTTTCTCTCATCAAATTATAAACACTAAATTACTCCCAGTGCCGATTTCATTCTATGACACGCATCTAATAGTAAAATTTAATGTTTCTATAAGTAAACAGTGCCGGTTATTCGCTACATGCTTAATTCATCAAACGAAAATTACTATTGTTAATAAAAGAGGTTATACAACCTCTTACGGACCGGAAGGCTCAGGTAATATCTCCAGCAAGAGGCGAGGAACAATTTCTCCAGTAACATGATCTCTGTCCCAACAAAATACGGTAGAGGCAGGGAAAATTCGAGGGTTCACTGATATGTAGGCTAGTCTCCAAGAATATATTTTTATTCAAGCACACAGTATTGGCTGCTCGCTGTCATACTAACTTACATCATTGGTAGGACTATGAATAGGGAGATGAAGTTTTCTAGAAAATATTTTTGCACCACTTTGTTCCAGTGTCTAACGTGCGCATCTGCATATCTGCTTCGTGATCAGTTATTCGATGTCCCAACACCCAGCGTCTGTCGGTTAAATCCGCAAATCACAGACGTGATGTGTCGCATAGTTACCCGTCTACTGATTGACACAGTCAAATTAATAACAATGCTGCACAGAAAAGCTCTGCCAATTACTATGAAGTTGAGCTGCAGATGTGCACGTAAGGCACTGGAATTAAGCGGGGCAAAAATATCTTCGCGAAAACTTCTGGTCCCTAACCATGAACATTTTGTGTAAAGGATTTTGCCCCATTTTGTTTCAGTGGCTTACGTGCACATCTGCAGTTGTGCTTCGTGGTTATTGGCAGCGTGTCTTTGTGAAGTGACGTCCCTCATTTGACAGTGCCAACCACAGTAAGGTCTCTGCGACACCTCTCGTCTGTGATTTGCTAAAAGAACGCCAAGACACACGGGAGGTCAAACATACGATCACTGACCATGAATCAGAACTGCAATTGTGCATGTAAGGCACTGGACCAAACAGGGGCAAAATACTTGTCGCGTAAAGTTCATGCCCCTAATAATTGGCTACAGTTTCTCTATTATTGGATCAGGACACTCTAGGAGGCGTGAAACAAGTCCAGGGCTTATTGCGAAAATGACACGGACTTGCAGTTGCTTATTGCTATCCTGTACCGGAAACAATACTGTACACGAATTTCTCAGGTCCCTATCTATTGGTGGAGTCCTTCAGGTACATTCTATTTCATATTAGAATTGCTAATTTGGGCAATTTTGACACTTTTTTCAGCTGTTTCAATGAAATAAACAGTGCTTTCCTCTACCACAAGTGATTTTTGTACAAATACACTCAGCTAGCTCTCAAACTGTGCAGTACATAAAAATTAATAGTATTTTTCTGTTCGTCTTCAGAACTTAAAAAAAAAAAAATGGAATTCTTGCGTGAGACAGACTACACGACTTCTTCAGAGTGTATACCGTAATATTAGTGATATTGGTTACAGGAGACGGTTTGTCGCGGGAAAACTTGACTGTTTGTTGGATTTCAACGCACGTTCAGCTTACCAGAAGATTACTGGCTTTAGCTTGTACTAGGAACTATTACCCTATCTGACTGAGCCAGTAGGAATCCAGACATTGTAATATATGATGCCTGTTATTGGTCTGCAGGCAGCTACGTTGTATCAGACGTACATCTCCCAATCATATTTTACAATAAACTACAACGTTTTTAAGGGTATGTTGACACAAAACATTTTCGCGAATTACCATCATCTCTGACTATAATGTAGTAAATAAAAGTATCAATGTCTCCATCAACCAATTAAAAAGAAAGCTCCAAAGTTGACGTCTTGAATGAACGCTTGTATGAATGTACGTTATGACTGAACTTAGTGTTAGTTGTACCCTCCTATCTTTGTTTCAAAGATTAAAATTATATGCAGTATTCAAGTGCCTCTGTCTCTTGTAGTAAACATGTAGACTACTCTTGTTAGTGTAGGTACAGTAGTATAAAAGGTTATTTCTATTGTTATTTAAATTTCTGTCTCCAGAATAAGTGCCATACGAATCTGAATAATAAGTGTACGTAACAGTTATTATGTATGGTCCAGTATAAAAATGGGCAAATATGCCTTAACTGCGCCTAATAGAAGTGATTCTATTACTGTTGTTATTATACTCGGAGCTAGTACCACTTCCTTTGAAATGCGACCACGTTTCGTCACTCACTGCAAACATGTCTACACCAATCCGGAGATGAGTTAAAACATATTTTCTATGTAAGATTAACGGTTAGTTACACATGAATATATATTCATATTTAACTAAAGTAAATTCCCGTTTCATAAAAAAATCTGACGAGTTTGTGTGTACACTAAAAACCAGGCACAAGTACAGCAGTTGTTAAATATTGGAAGGCGTATACGAAATGGCGCCTTTGACAAGTTTACCACCCTTAAAGTAAGACATAACCATAATGCATGTGTATTAAGAACTAGATATGACTTTTATCACATATGTACACATTAGTAACCATGATTGTAGAGTTATCATTTATAACAATACACCTGCCACGCTTCATTGTCGTTAGTAAACCAAACATTATCAATTATTTAAAATTAAATTAGACGGACATGTCTGGCTTCTATAGTTTGCTCCTCATTGTTGGTTGTTGTAAAGAGTTAAATTTATGGCCAATGACAGTATCTTGTATCGGCGGTTCGGGATAAAGTCAGCCAGTTAGAATTTTTCCGCTCGTAACAACCAATGAAGGAAAATGTTTAACCTCTATGTACACATCACATGATGTTTGCGCCTGTTTTATTTCAGGATTGTTATATTTAAATAGGAAAATACACGGAACTATATTTGGTAACTTGCTGCCAACCATACGAGCAGTATTGCAACTATGGTTAATGGTTACTTACACGCAGTAACGGCTAGTGATATTTATCAAATGTTAAATGTTTAGTGATCACTTCATCCCTAACAAAGCATACTTAGTTTTGTATTACTTCTGTAAGTTTGAACGGTTTTGGGTGTGCATAATTCTTAACACTAATTAATGTCAGTCGCAGTGAACTGTATCGTATTATTTATTTATCATTCTGTTACTTTGATTACTCGGGTATTAATTATTTAGTGTTTCATATCACTTGTGCACTTGATCCTCATTCTTGTTTGCAACCATATCGACTCAAATAGTCATGTTATATTCCGTTTCATAGTTCAGGTTACTTTTATTTTACAATTTTTGTATATTGTGCATTTAATAATTAGTGCTCAAATCTTGGGCATCTTGATCTTTAGTCTCATTTTATAACGTTATTTGCTCTAAATTTTATTGTTATTTTCCAGCTATACACTGAACTCTGTTAATCTAGTTTGAATTATATGCAATGTCTGTACTCTTATGTTGTTTGAATGTTGACACAAACTACCATGTTATTTTTAGTTTCTCATAGTTACAGATGAAAGCATATCGCGAAAATTTTTGTTCCAACATACCCTTCAAAACACTTCAGTTCCCTGCAACGTGTTTGATTGGGTGACATGTCTGACACACCGTAGCTGTCTGCAGGCCAATGATAGGCATAAAATATTACAATAGCGGGATTCTGATTGGCTCAGTCAAATAGGGCAACAACTTCACGTACAAGCGAAAGCCAGTAATCTTCTGGAAAGCTAAACGTACGTTGCAACCCATCAAACAGTCAAGTTTTCCCGCGATTAAACATCATCTCTTCTCATAGTACGACGCTAGTTAATTATTGCTTTTTATTTTTAGTATTGACTTAGCTTTTAGTTTTAAATGTCATAAAACATCATTAATAATAGTAAATTGCAGATAGAATATTTATTTTTGGTCCAGTGTGAAATAAGGCGACATCGACTTTACTGCTCCATTAATAAAGCAGTGTTTTTATTATTATTATTACTATTATTATTTTTAATATTATTACTTTTTATACTCACGATGCAACGGACATGTCAGGTTCATTTTAGAACTAAAATGTCGGACATTACCCTTAAGAAGTAAAAACTAATAAAAATAAGCCCTCAGAACTACTAAACCTTGCTGAAACTGTACTTCATATAACATATCACTGTAGAGCTCACGTAGCTACACTTAACCAATACGTAGGGATCACTGTTTATCGCGTAAAGAATTTTGCCTCAGTTTTTTTCAGTACCTTACGTGCACATCTACAATTATGTTTCATGGTTATTGGTAGCGTGTCTATGTGAAGAACCTTAGCTCATTTGACTGAACCAATTAGAATAGCTTTCCTGCATTATCACACGCTTATGATTTGTCGGTAGAATCGCAAGGTTCGCGACAGTTGAAATATCCAATCGCTGACCACGAAGCAGAACTGCAGCTGTGCGTGGCGTGTAAGGCACCAAAATAAAGTGAGGCAAAATTCTTTACGCGGAATACAGGGGTCCCGACCAAGGTTTGCCGCCTGCCAGGCGCTTCATACGAGTTGTAACGTGCAAGGAAACTGGATTTTTAAAACAAAAACAAATTCTAATGCGCCAATAGTGCCAATATACGAAAATAAAACACACTTCGGACAAGGTCGGAATGTCATCGTTAAAACACCATTCTCATTAGAAACATTAATTCGAAGTCTTCCGTAGTAGCTAAAAAAAATTGGGCCATTTCAGACTGTCGCACATCAAAACGTACTTGCCGGATTTATGTGAAACTCAAGCCCCTTAGTAAAAATTAATCGGCCGGAATCTTGCAGCGCTTGGCTCATAGTGGCCACAGGGGCAGCGGTGGTCGAATGGTCAAACATCCCACCAAGGCGATCCTGGTTCGATTCCCGGCGAGGTCGGTCCCCGGATTTTCGCATGTGGGAATCGTGCCGGACGATGCTGTTGGTCGACGGGTTTTCTCGGGGATCTCCCGTTTCCCCCGCCCTTTCATTTCGGTGCTGCTCCACACATACCTCATGTCACCCCTCACCAGCGCTAAAGACCACGATGTTAAGCGCTGACCAAAAATCTCTCACTCTTAGTGGCAATGCGGCATTTGATGCTCGCTTCTGAGATTCTAACGCGCTAAACCGTTCGAGTTAGGCGGCAACCTTAGGAGTGCGTGCTATATAATTCAACGCTAAAAGTACCAGTTCAGAATTGTAGGTTTCTCGAAGCCAATTTGCAAAAGTCAGAAAACTACTATCCTAGACAATATTATCTGTCAACGTTTTGAGCAAAAATGTTTCTCCACTAACGTATATCGAAAGAACAATCTTTGACGCCGAAATCTCGTTCATTTAATTGCGGCGCAAGAAATCCCGCTTAGCAAATGCGTCGCCGTGGGTAAACGTTTGCTAATAGAGTTGGTAAATATAAGCGTTGTTTCAGCGTATAGTTTTTCTATATTGACTTTCAAAAAGTGTAGATCTCAATTGAAGAATACGGCGCTTATATATCTACCACGTCAGTTGGTCAGTAGCTTACTTCAAACGTTTTCCCATTGCTAAATTGTTACAGTTAGTTTAATTCTCGCTTGAGACGGGTGAGAATAGTCAGGGTTTAGGAGAGTGACAGTGAAGAACAACAACAGTAAACAGTGGTGCATATAAGTGGCTAACTTCTATCTTGTGTTGATTTCCAGAAGACGTTCGATGTTCTCCATGCGCCTCTCTCGCGCGTTACGTGGGCAACATCTATTGTTAAATTATTAAACATAGCTTGGCTATTTGAAAATAATGTTTTCATGTTAGACTTGCATAAAATTAATAACATTGATGGGGCAGTTCAAGGTGCTGCTTAAATGCTAACTGAAGTACCAATCTTGTGTACAAAGAGGTTTTTCAATTAAAGTAAATATTATCAGTTACTAATAATACTCGCGAGCAAAGCCGCGGGGGACTGCTAGTTTATTTTATAAAGATCAAAGAATTCCGAATTGCAATTTGTTGCAGTCAGGCTGAATTTCAAATTCGTAATTTCTCAATAAAAAAACTTTTCCGTTAATACTTCTTTATCAAGTGCATCAGTACTGTTTATACGTTCAACTGTCCAATTGCCTTCGTGATGCATGATCATTGTTACACAGGTTTTGTCAACAAAACATAAGCAAACATATAGCGCCATATGTCCCAACATACACACAAGGATATGTTTTCGTGAATAATGGGTATTAGTTCACGACGTCATGGGAGTGTTAAGATAATAACATACTTAACTTCTCCGCTCATATACAGAACAGTCACACTTCATGAAGATGGCGAATGGTGCACACTACCAATGAAAAGTTTTCATGAGGTGTGGTCGTGACCTTGAACCGGGTCCTTCATGCCTGTGGACATGATGGATGTAAAGCTATTAGACCGACGTGTGTAAGTGTGCGTGCTCTCAGCTTGTAATCAACGTGGTGATAAAATACGGAAGGTAAAAAAAAAAAAATTCTGGAGCTGCCGTCTTCATTACAGCAGACATGAGAGACATCGCCGGCCAGGGAAGAGTATTTCAGGCGTTAAGCTCTTGATGGAATTGTTCCCGTCGACCTCGTCAGAACAAAACAACAAACAAAAGACAACTGAAGGACCTGCACAGGTGTAATTGTCTGGCGGCGTTGAAATTACTGTGTGCGGTAAGTCGCCAACCTCTAGTTACGAGTCGTTTGTAATACTTGGGGTTATAGGAGTTTCTGTGTGCAAGTTCACCTTCTCAGATTTTCTGCAAGGACATAATACCAGCAGAGCATATTAAGGCCTTGTTACGGAGTTTTGCAGTGATTTCAAAAATATATATATTTTTTTTTTTACTGCTACCTAACACTCATATCAAAATTTCGCTACACAGTTTTGACACTTATATGTTATAATTTGTAGCTGAATTTTTTTTGTAGAATTATACTGAACTATTTTTTTTTTATTTCATTTCCCAAAGTACCACGTTTTTCGTCATGAAAATAAGCAAAAATGAAGGAAATTATTTTTTTGCTGGCGAATGGTACATTATTTAAAAAACCGTGCCCACAGTAGCCTATTGTGCATCGTGTGATTGCACATTTACTCAAATTTTTTCAAAACTTATGGTTAAAAAATATTTGAGTTATTGGCACCAGTCTGAAAAAAACTCGGGAACAAGCCCTTAAAGAAACGTGACTATAGGCCATTCACGATAAAGTGAGCACTGCATAAAGTTTTCTTTCAGTCGTTTTGCATCCATCTTTACTGTTTTTAATATGAAAATTTTCATGTATCTAAAAACCAGTGCAAACGTTTCAACACTCTCAAAAGTTAACATATATAGGTCCAATAAAACATATATTTAGCTAACTACAAGTTCTGCTGAGTGATTAGTTTATAGTGAACGGCCTATACTTACGCTTCTATAGCTACTCTTATTTCTCAAAAGAAAATAATATGATAATTTTACACTTTCTAAAAAAAAATTATCGCTTATTGCTTGTCCTTCTAAATTTTTTTTTGTTATAGAACTAATCTTAACGAACACACAAGTATTTGGCATGTTAATATAATACGCAATAGATTTTGAATTATCTGTGAATTCCAGGTTTGGAATTCACTTACAGAAGATATATTTAAATGTTTATTGCAATGGGACTTGATAGTGCAAATGTATGGGTTCATGAGAACACACAATTGCTTGTGATTTGTTGATAAAACATGTAAAAAATTTACATGCAACCCACGAAGACAACAAGACAGTTGATCGTTAAGAAAGGAACTGATGTACTTGATGAAAAAAAAAAAAACTACTTTTCTTAATATTTTATTCATCAAGAAACTCCGAATTAGGAGTCCAGTCAGACTACAACAGAACAGACAGAAAACAAACAAACAAACAAAAAACGCTAAATGTACAATTTTAATGAGATTTGACAGATAACAGTTGACAACATACAAATAGTTATAAGACATCTGGCAATACAGTCAGCTATTTAGGCTGCTCTACATGTAATTGGCTGAGAAAGCCTCTAGTGGACAATGAGAGAACTTATTTAACCACGGCGAGCGGTATGCAATACTTACGGAGGCTGGCGAGTATACCGCGCTCTAGCGCTCCGGTTGGGAACTAACAGCATCAGGGAAGCATCCTGGGCCAGAGGTTGTTGTGGCAAATATCACACCTACTACAGTCATTGAAGTGCGTATAATAATGCCTGTACCTTCGCTACTTCTGTATCTGTACTGTGCACCGAGCATAGTGGCACAGTGGTGACTATACTTCTGTATCTGTACTGTACACCGAGCATAGTGGCACAGTGGTGACTATACTTCTGTATCTGTACTGTGCACCGAGCATAGTGGCACAGTGGTGACTATACTTCTGTATCTGTACTGTGCACCGAGCATAGTGGCACAGTGGTGACTATACTTCTGTATCTGTACTGT
>PNEQ01076379.1:65684-112112 GCA_003012365.1 Medauroidea extradentata | reverse complement strand
AAATCGTGATAGCGCGGCGAAAGTTGTCTTTATTTTGTTGTTATTGTAAACAATGAAGTGTTTGTCGTAATTCTGCGTCATTTGACACGTTAACTTACAAGCAATTCCTTGTTAGGAAAGTGACTGTTGTCTTAATGAGTTATTGCGCCCATTATGTACATTATTAGGACTGATTAATTAAAAAGATGTACTTTGTACCTGTTCGGTGATTCCTTGTTTAGAATATCATAACAATGTCCCCGTAAGCTTCATGATAGAGAACAATTGATACAAACTTGTCCGCAAAAGTGCACACCGAGCCAACAGCTCGTCTTTGCTAACAACTTTATCGAACATGCATAAAACAAATACAAACTAATGGGGCTATAAACAAAAAATGTAGAACACAGCTAAAACAAAATAAAATAAATTATGCAGCAAAGGGTTACAAATAAATAACAGTTGAAGTAAGTTAAAATTGCAAAAAGTAACGTTGACAACAAATTGTCGACACTGGGACACGAACCTCGGACCGCAAGTTTACAAGGTTCTGACGCAGACACTGAGCCACAGAGACAGGTTGGATCGAAGGAACTCCTTTGAATACTCGTTCGTACGCGCCTGATGCGGACACACCGAATGTGACGTCATGGAAACTTGAAGGCGAATTTTCGGGCCTTTCCCGTCCGTTTGGACCCTACATGTCCTATGTCGAATCACTTGTCTCGGAGTCCCCAGTGTCACTGCGGGAAGTTTTAAACAGTTAGCATCCTCACCCTGTATTGAAGGCCTATATGTGTACCAAGTTTGGTGAAATATTTTTCCTTGGTACATATGTTCTGCGTATAAAGTTGACTTGAATATTGTGTATTCGTTCATCCTGTGTTAGCATTTTCAAAATGGCCGCCTTTCGAAATTTTTGTATAGTATGGTTTATGTGACGAAAATTTTCAGGAATTTCATCAAAAATGGTACACATACTTCATATAAAGCTGACTTGACTTTTCCTTATCTCGTTCATCCTTTTGTAATATTTTGAAAATGGCGGCTATTTTTTATATTTATGATAGAAAGATATCTTAGAAAAGTTTCCTCTGTTTCATTAAACTGGGTTCTCGTATATTACTTAGTAAGCTGACTTATCTTTAATATATTTCGTGTATCGTATGTCTAAATCAATATTATAATTTAATATTCCCTGATTACATAAACTATTTTAACTTTCACGGTTAATTTGCACCCACTTTGAGGAAAGTAGTCTTTCCAATTATGCTAGTAACTTCTTGTTTTCTTTTAAAATCCCCGAGCTGTTCATGGGATTTTCGGAGAATTTAATATTATTCTTCAGAAAAAAATTAATACGCAAAAACAAACTTCTAGCTTTACCTTTTTAATTGACAAATAAGTCCATTTTTCTGCTAAAATTCTTGGGCCCGAGTTGTAATTTTTCGGATACATAGTTTCGACTTGACAGAATCGTCGTAATCGAAATATCTGTATTTAGTTACATAATTTTTTGTTGCAATGCCGACTATTTTTTCTCACAGGCAGGAAAAATAATTCGTGACTCATCTTGTCCCTTGAGAGGATTTCAAATCCAACTCGCTGAATCTCAATACATGTTTAATTTAGTTTAAGGCAACATTTAAGTTGTTGTTAATTTGCTTCCTATAACCCTTTCGTCACAGATCGAGCGTGCATAAAGTTATAATGTTTAATTGTTTTTTAAGTTTAAATTAATTTTTAAGAATATTCTTATACACTTCTCGCTAACAACGTGGACTGTGTGTTATGTCTGATGCAGATATCAATCGTCGGCAGACCATATTTGCTACGGACTATATGTTCAGATGTTATGTCATTTCTGTGATAAATTTAACATTTATTGGCAGTCTAGTGTATTCTAAACACATTACGGGATGTAGTTTCTATATTTTAAAGACAATTTTCTCCTACACAACAGTTTTGAACAAATATTTCTAGTGATACAGGTGACTTTGAAAATACTAAAATTGTTCTTTCTCCACTTAGAAAATCAGTGCTTAATGCAGTTGGTTTCTATTTTTTTTTACCGTGGTTTGTGTACTGTCCTTAGTGTTTCTGCGATCACGCCGTAGCTAAGTAATTTTCATCCTTGATTGGTGACATTTTAAAGTAGTTGAGTGAGAACAATTAAATTTTGTCCGGCCTCAAAAATTAAAATTAAATCTTTAGAAATTGAGATTATTGAACAGTTTCTTGCGCCAACTGTAATATGTCATACCATGACGTGTTATTCTTCAGTATGTAACTATTAATTTCTTATACTCAAATATATACACAAAAATAATCAAATCCTCTATAAGAATGCAAGCTAATTCATAACTATATCTCCCTGGAATTCAGTTATTATGTATTGCATGCGTGGATAAAAAATTATGAAAATTAAAGTAGGACAACAAATACAGATTTAAATATTTGTATGCTGACTCAGAACTAATACTTGTATTAATTAATGTGTTTACGAGAGAAGATTATTTCTGTTTACTAAAATTTACCTTGCATGGCATTGGAATAAAAAATATTTGCTCATGTGTTTTTAAGGGAAAAAACTATGATAATTATAAAGTTATCGTTGATTTCTTGTACTTCTTCAAACTTGGAAAAAAAATTATGAGTAACAATTTATTTTGAAGAAATCATAATTGTAGCCATACGTGATGATCCAATAAAATGTATATTTTCCTCAAATTTGTTTCTACAGTTTTATACAAAGTATCCATATTTCAGTAACGGCTCAAACATTTCTGGATATAAATGAAAGGGGGAAAACAAAACATATCTTCACTAATATGCTCGGGAAAACGTATCTTGAACAAGCAAGTAATCAAGTTGTTTACCGCTTTCTGAATGTCCAAAATTATACAATACACTATAGCTTTCTTTACGTGGTCGGAACCTTCTGCAACTTTTGCAGTCAAACGTGTAGAAGTCGCACCCGAAAGTTATCTCTAGATACTAGCAGAGGGGATAACTGTCGCCAACAGAACACTTTTTGGGCCTAGTGAAATGCGGTGTTTTATAAATCCCTAATAGTTACACTTAGTTTAGTTGTTATTTGTCATCGAGAATGGTGGTAATAAATGAAGCCCTTAAATTAAATTTTACTGGTATCAATACGAACAACAATTGTAGTTATACATAACGTATAATCGAAACGTTATATAAACTGAAATAAATAATTTCAAAACCTTTTCATCAGGATTAAGTTAACACAACATTTAAATCTGTTTACTTAATTATTTGTGAGTGGGTTTTATAAAGAGACTTGGAAATGTTGACTGTTCAGCGACCAGCTGGCTGGACTCCACAGTCCTGTGTACACTATGTCCTCAGCTACTTTTACATTGCCTGCTGCTCCAGTGAGTGGCCAGTTGTACGTGTGACAAGGTAGCGCGATTGTCACCGAGTAGTTTCTTGCAGGTCTGCTATTGGTTCACAATCTTCAAGTAAACACTGACTCAATCGCGAAACTTATCAACGTGTACAGGCATTTGATATTTAACGTCTTCAGTAACCAATTTGAGAAATTTCTTGGTTTTTAAATATACATATACTTCACATGTTTAAAACTAAATCTTCCAAATCGCAGCAATAGAAGCCTGTTTTGCACCTTACACACATTTACCCCTCTTCCCAAATGAGGTGCAAAAGTTGTGGCATTCTGGTGCAGCAGTTGTACTTACATCCGCCACCAGAACAGTTTGGTTGCAGCAGCTTGAGTACTGCACCAATGTGAAAGAATGCTTAGTAGCAGCTTGGGTGCATAAGGTACCGACTACGCTAACAAGCCTATGCATTTTTATGGATGAAGAATAAAATTGTACTCGTCAAGAAATTTGAGCAAAGTAAATAAACAACTTTACTGAGAAGGTACACAAGGCAGACACACTCTCAACTTGTCATGGACTTCTGATGAACTCTGAGAGATGACATGAACTGAGGTCTTGAGGTGAAGAATAGTCGGAATGCAGAGACCAGGGGAAATGTGGGTAGACCTAACCAGAGGAAGCCTGCTCTCTATCGTCCACCTAGTTTGCCTAGTGCGGAACACCGGAATCTGCCACTCTAGGAATCGACCCAAGATGACCGTTATGGGAAGTGTGGTTTGGTTTGGCTACTTTATACCAACGGCCCCATAGTATGACAATAACTTTACATCTCTGAGTGCCTATGTAGCAAATTCAGATCAAGGGCGCCGGCATAATTTTTGGAGTTGCCCGGGCCACTCTGCATTCAGGCTCTTACCTAGCCTCATCTCCGGATATTGTTCTGCACCGCTTGTTTTATCTCCGCCATGCCAGATAAGTGAGGTCGACGATGAACCCTTATACTTAGTTGCTTTAGCCATAAACATCCGCTCTTGTTCTGTGCTGCTGGAAGAACTTAAGGCATCCGCCTAACAAGCTAGCAGTCGCCGAATTTAAATGACGAATTAATGTTAAAGTAAGTTAAGTTTCGATGGGCTTTATTCAAAGATAGCTCTTTCCAACGAAACGTATTATGCGGGGAATATTTATAGGTTACCTAACTTAGTAATAATGAAAGTGTATTAATAGTACCATTCGCTTATGTTAACAGTCGAGGTCAGAGTAACTAATGTTTTTGAATTGTTATTCATGGCGTGGTGATCTTCGGAAATGCTCACTTTGTCGCTAACCACCTGTTGAACAATACTGCTGTATAATGACTAACTGATTATTTTTATTTCCTATAATTAATAAATAAAACCTAATTTCTAAATTATTATTATTGTGAGTGATTGGGCCCTGATGGACCACGCAAGCTTTATGATTACATTTTCTGAGTTTCCAAGAGGCTCTCATTTTTCCTCCATACAATCGTGTTCTCTCTTTAATCCACTTTGTCCCATGCAGGTCTCTTCAAAAAATTCGTTCTTCGACTGCAATTCCTATCATTTAACTTCTAGTCTGTATATCTTTGGGTCTAAAATTTACAGTATATTGATTTGACCTTTCTCATGTTTTTTGCACTGGTTTCATTTAAGGCAGGCCGTGATTCGTTCTATTTAAGTCATCATTTTGTGAGCGAGTGTTTTTGTTGCGATTTAATTTAATGTGGCCGTAAAATTTTTGTCTTTTCTTTCTAAGATTCGCCATGAAGTATATATTATAAAATAAATTAGCAGCGATATTTTAGAAAATAGTCCGTTCTAAAGCAATACCCTTGAACTATTTAACATCTGTTTATTTTCTAGTGACACGTATTTGTTTCAGAGTGGAGTAGGTCTGTATTCGTTCCGTGGTTAACATCGAGGTATAAAGAGAAGTACTACACTCACATTTTGTTATTGTCTGATAATTGCAATAAAAATGTATGCCATAAGGGTGGAATTGACACGTACTTCAACTATACGTCCTGCGTAGAACAGTGTTATCGTGGTAATGTTATTTTCCACAAGCATTAAATGATGACCCTCCATTTTATTTGCGGAAAGTGTTGCGTAACGCCAGACAAACATTTATATATTTGTGCTTCGTGAAACAAGTTTAAATTTGTTGTGTCCATACGTTTGAAAAAAAATACGCTCTTAGCTATTTTAAGGAGACTTGAAGCATGTTTGTAATTGTTGTATTGTATTTTTAAATCACGTAGAAGCACAGTTTGCAGTTTGTTTTCTTTTAACAGAAAATTTAATTGGGAAGTTAGTAAACAGTTTCACGTAAAACACATCTCGCATGACTCGAGGTGGGGATTTCTTGTAAGCACTAGATGTGAGGTAAGTGTGGATTAACAACGGAAAATAAGGACAGGGGAAACAGGAGCATAGCTGCCTAATGGAAAAGTCCGCCGTGTTTCCTACGTGTTAAACTCGAGAGTCACCTAGTCAGTAATCGAACCAGTATCGCAGTGGTATAAGACGAATGAGCTGACTACCACAGTTCCGCGTCTACATGAAAGTAACTATGTACAAATTAGTTTTGCTGTAGCTCAGTTATAGTAATTTATCATCTTCTAAAGAGTGAAATACTATCAAATATTTTCTTATAAGGCATACTGTATTTTACTTCTCACAGAGGCAGTATACATAATTGGCCGTTAAGTATGCCTGAGAATGTAATGGTTGATGTGGTTTTTCTCCCTAACTATATTTCGATAGCCTATTGATGGCCGTACAAGTATACACACGCCAGTATATTTTTTCTCAATTCGTTGAGCAAATTTTCACTTAATCAGGAATATACGGCTTAATGCTTTATCATCAGACGAAATATTATACATTTTATCACAGTGTAATAAGTATTTGCATTTTAAACTGTACTGAATAACACAAAAAGAGACAAATATGCAGAAAATGTCAAGGTGCCTCGTAGTGAAGTTGTTTTGTAATGGCAAAACAATTTCTGTGGCGACAGAAATAACTAAACCTTCGAAGTACAGTTGTATTGATTTCAGTGTGCATAGTTTTGTGTTTAAATGAATTCAAGATTTTCTGAAGTGGTTGTTACCGTTATTAACTTAAAGATAATTGTGCTTTTGTATGAAGTTTTGAAATAATACTAGACAACTGTTCTCGTTTATCACCCTTTAGACTTAAGCATATTAAAATGTTTTGTAAAGCCTGAAGACATGTTTCTGAATTAAATTGTTGGAAATGACACTTCTGTTAACAATCTACTGTGTTGTCTATAAATTTTGTGATATGCTTATTCATTTCTTGTTTGTATTACTAAGCATTTTTGACATTGTTTCATTTTGTATTTATTTTGTTTAGTTAATTATTTGTTCTACATTTACCTCCAATTAATGACAATTTTGTATTTTAAGTTGTTTTCTAATTTTTAATTTAATTTTTCTGTTGTTATCATATTGAAAATAACTATGTGAATTTGCAGCCTTTGTTTATGTTCGTTATCTGGTACGACAGTGGACAAAGTTCACCAAATATTTGAGAAAAATTTATCATTACCATTTACTGATTTTGAATGGGTAAGGTACTAGGTTTGATGAAAATATCTTTATTTATTTCTTCTCTAAATGAAACTTGACACTAAAAAAATTATCAGTAGATATTTAACGTGTCTTCGAAAACTATCATAGCACTGTTTTGCATCTTGAAATCCAAATTTTCCCGGGAAGAACCTTGGACCAGTCGCTTTAAAGGGTGTTCAGTGTTCATTTATAATATTCTTAGGTTAAACTTCCTTCTCCCGTACGCAGTCCTGGATACGCCACTGTGGAAACATTTTACTGGCTTTAAAGGAGTGGAGTGCGATACTCCAGTTGCAAGGGTGGACTAGAGTATAGAATCAGGATTGAAACGTTTATTTTAAATATCCTTCGAACTAAACTCAACGAAGACGATGTAATCGCCATTTCTCTCTTTTTTTATTAGTGGTTAGAATCGTCTCGTGGCAGCTCAATAAAACTGTTCAATGTTCTAGAAATACCGGGAATTCCAAAAGATTTAAAAATAATAACACGACAATTTATTATGTAGTTTACTGCTTGACAGTACACAATTTTCAATTAATGTTAGCGTTTTGTTTACTTGTCTTTCTTGATTAAATATTTAGCTACTAATGCTTTCCAGTCCATGTTGACTCCAGTCTGTGTAGTCCAGGATTTTACTATAAACTCACTGCGGGTCCAGTAAAATAGTTTCTTCATAGGAAATAAAAACGTTTATGTATAGTTGTTAAGCTAGCTGTAACGAACACGGACTTTACACCTAAGAAAATATTTAAAAACACGTGATGTCGTTAAATTTTCTTAAGAGTGACCTTGTTTTCCCTGTGCAAAATTTTGTATATTTTTTAACATAAAACTTGTATTAATATCCAAGACCAACTCTTTAACCCAAATTTAAGTACTGAATAGTTTTATTATAAACATACATTTTTGTTACCGGTACTATTTACTCTGAAAAAAAAAGTGACAACGCTACTTTGCAGTGGTTAATATTTTAAAGAAACGTTTATTTGCCTGGTAGGGTGGCCACTGTGGTTACCTGCACGAATATACCACGTGTTCTGACATCAATACTGGTGACTGCAACTGCATTTATGAAGAGTTTGTAAAGATTACAGAATCAAAACGAATTCTCAGTTGAGTAGAATAATTGTTACATTTACTTTATCTTAATTTATGAAAACTTAAATTTGTTTTGTAATAACAGAATGTGAGGTTAAACTACTGTCTACTTTAGTACCATAAACCAGGATTACTTAAAACCTGCAAGGTAACCTTGCATAACTCATAATATTTTCTTTGATGCTTTTTTCTGAACAAGCTGGGGTGACAATATTATTTAATATTTAGATATTACATACACGCAATATACATCGGAATATCTGGTGCCAATTAAAGTGCAAATATTCTAAAATAAAACAAATAAAAATTCATTTTATAACCCAATGTTTTAACTGATGAATTTTTTAAAACTTCTATACCGGAAATCAATAAACATTCGGTGATTGTGATATAGAGTACATAAAATAATCGCCACTTATTTCCAACTGACAAGAAAATAACATTTTGTGTAGTGCAATGTTAGCCCACATGTGTAAAGTAATTCTGTTTTATGTGAGTTTACAACCGCAAAGCGACATTGTTTCTTCTGCCGCTATTTGTTAAGTTAATTTGCAGTGCACGGGACATTAGCGTACTAGAGCTGCGTATTTCCTGTTTAAGTGTTCCATCCTTATGTTGATCGCACAAGAAGAGGCACAGCCAGGTGCTTACAGAATATCCGACAAACACAAACTCTAAACCTGCTCCCTCCACACTTACTGTGAATGTGTACCACGCTCTCCTGATATTGCAGTAGACTCTTGACACTCCCGATTTGCTCCACTTACTCAAAGGTAATTAACTAATTAATTACACTTTCCGCTCGAACACTTCCGCTTAATTTTCCCGCCAACTGCTTACAGCGAGCCAAAGAGGATTAAGCGCCATCTATATTCACGCAGGGCCACATATTTCAAACATTCACATCGAATGGAAACGTTCTGAACCAGGCAGTAAAGTAACGCTTCCACATGAAAAGTCGCCGGTCCATTGAATGGTTAATAGTCTAATAAATATTGGCTTACTGCAGTTTGGAGTGAAGAATGACGTCGTTTTGTCGCACGTTAATGATACTCACGGTTTGTGGCACGCATAAATATTCACTATAAAAAGAAAACGGATATTCATGCTGCAATTTAGACGAGTTATTTGGTGATACACCTATAACTGCTTCCCCACCTATTTTCAGAGTTTGTTCTAAGCGCAGGAGATTATCTGCTAGGAAAAAAAGCGACCGCGATGAGTTTGAATAGAGGGAAATGAAAGCAATGTGAAATGTTCGAATAGCCACTAGTATTTACCTACTTATGACTTAAAAGTCAAGACCCAGCATTAAAATAGCTATGGCATTCAGAGAACACAAATGATTGTGTAACGGTGAGAACCGATATTCTTGACAATTTTATGAGCAAGTATTTTACGAAGTCAAACGTTTTGTACGAGGTGCATGTTCTTATACCGAAATCTCGTACCATTAACTCAGACGCATTCACTTATGTTATGGACGCGGACTGTTTATTGCTGTTTTCGCGAATTTTATTTTGTATTTACCAAAAGGGAGCATATACCGCGAAACTGTCGCATAGATATGTTGATAATTGGTTTTATTATGCAGCCTAAAGTTAAATAAACAATATTTTTATTTTGTTAATTATTGACTTAAAGGAATTATCTTCAAGTAATCAGACTATATTATTATTATTATTTTGGAAAAATGAAGCTTTATAGCAGTCATGTTCCAACAAAGCTATTCTAATTTTAATGTTTATTAAAACAAACTTTCTTTTAAACGGGATAAATAGAAATTCGCAACCTTATGGGGGTTGGTGCATGCTATGTATTTTACTTTTTAAAGTTTTGATAGAGAGCGCATTAAATTTATCAACATATTTGAAGATTCGTTAGGTGTATTTTAAATTTAATTTCTTATGTAAGCTCCTTAGAAATTTTTATGGCAGATAAAAATATCAAAGAAGTCAATTAAAAATAATGTAGTTCCTTCTTATAGTAATTAAGGAGCTGTATACTAAGGTTACGACATGTTTTATAAGGAACTAAATTTTAGAGGGTTTTTGTATGAACGTTATACAATAGTTATATCATAATTTTTTTCACAAAAATGAAGATTTTCATTATAGAACGCAGTGTCGTTACAGGGAAATATTGATAGGTCGAACAATTAATATAAATACATCAAGTTGTTAAGTAAAACTTTTATTTCCATTCTTACACTCATAGATTATATGACGTAAAACACGTGTTCTGTAGCGGATGATCTAAAAGTGTGCGTGATCTTATAAAATACCTCATAAACTCCTCATAAACGCACTTGCAGCTACCAGTATTGTTGTCAGTACACATACCTTCATGCAGGTAAACAGTGATCTACCATGTTTACCAGGCATATGTTATCCATGCACCAATGCCCCACGAAAGGATGGCATTGGGCGTAAAATGTTCTGCTCACAAGATGCCTTTTTTTTAATATTCCAAAATCAGTTCATATAATTGTATGTTTTGAGCCGTTATTTGATACGTCTTGTTTTCATCTTGAGCGCTTGAGTTAATCGCCATGTAAATAAATTAACAGGTAAAAATAGTTACAAATAGGCTGATTTAGTACAATGTTTTATTTGACAGTCGAGCTGATTGTAATAGCCAAGACAGATCCCGAACTGCCAGACCTATTCTTTAATCCGCAGTTTTTCTAGCTCACATATACAACACACAGTTTTCTGGCTGTTTTTTTACTATATATTGTTGACTGACGAAGAATGAGTGAGAAGAACACTCGGCCTTCAAAAATGTTAAATGTCTCTATTCGCGATAGTTCCGTGCAGTCACTGAAGAACATTTCGAGCCTTTTAGGGTTTAATTAAGTGATTTTACGATTTCATATATATTTAATAACATGATTATAGAATTTTGCCATAACGTGAGCATTCTTAAAGCCCATCTTGTCAATATTTTGCCGTTGCGAGATAAAAATTTGTCCCCATTAAGGCTTCTGCCTACGTCGGAGCGCGGCGGGAGCAAGGATAGGGTTTTACACGTTAAACTAAATTCCGTGTAGCT
Organism: Medauroidea extradentata; assembly: GCA_003012365.1. Classification (NCBI taxonomy): domain Eukaryota; kingdom Metazoa; phylum Arthropoda; class Insecta; order Phasmatodea; family Phasmatidae; genus Medauroidea; species Medauroidea extradentata. The sequence continues at coordinate 100,985 of PNEQ01076379.1, read as the reverse complement.
CTGTCACCCTTTGAGATATCGTGCTCGGATGGAAACCATTTTCTGCATTGATAAGAGGAGAATACTGCGACGTAAACGAAAATGTGAAAATAATTTTATGAATACTCGATTTCGAGTGTTTAATCGGCATGAAAATACTTATTTGCTCATAGTTTTCAGGGTATTGATATACCTTTCCAAAAAGATTCCGTAGCAGTGTGGGCCGTGTCGTACTGAACAAAAAAGTCAGTGGTGGTATATATGTAGGTTTGAAAGTTACTGAGATATTTAGGAATATAATTTAACCTGTAACGCCCTATCCTTGCTGCCGCCGGAGCTCTGAGGTAGGCAGAGTCCTTAAGTGATACACTTGCGCTCGCAAAAACAAGCCAGAAAACACAAACAGGACCTGTAAAATGCAGTTACTTAAAGTACTCAATGCCAAGAGAAGCCGCATGTTTATTGTTTCGAATAATTTTATAAAAAGTATGAAAATTAGTTCTCAAATTTGTAATTTTTAAAGTCATAGACAAGCCGCGTGGTTGCAAAACCATTTTCCTGCAAATTGTTACGTATGAAACTGATGTTGCCGTCGTGTGCTTGTATGTACATGTTGCCGCACGTATAGAGTTTTTGTTCTGAGTTGCTGAGTGGTATAGTGCCTAGCTTCGGCTTGCATCACACATTACAACGTTAAACAAGCTGCAAATTTAATTACATAGTTAATTAAAGTCACTTACGTGATGTTGTCAGTTCAGCAGCTTCAGTATAAACTTCCACATTGTTTGGAACATTGCATTTCCGGGTGAACCTGTCTAATATCTGCGAAAATTACGTTTTCCATTATGGTATAACTATAAAGCCAAAATTCAGAAAAATTACTTACCCTTTCTAGATCTGAAAATTTTTTAGTGTTTTCCTTTAATTTAGACGTTCGGTGCTATTTCTTATAAGCAATATTATTTTTATACAAAAATTATTTGTAAATGTACCGATACACTGTGTATGATCTCGTACATTTAGTAAACCATTAAAATGTCAAATTGTTTACAATAATATACAATATGCACAGAAAATGGGAAGATGTAGCAGGAAAATTATTTCTTGCAGAGACGAGGAGGTTTTTGAACATATTTTTTTATAGAAAAATATGTATTGCTTATGGAAGGGTGACAAAATTCTGTAGAAAAAAATTCAAGAATTAAAAGTTTAATGCAAAGCACATGTGCGAAACTTGAATTGTTGTAAAATGGCCCACAAATTTATAAGTTTTCAGGTATGAATCATACTAGGCTCTGCAATAGAATCTAGGCTCGCCGGATTAAAAAACAAGAGAGGTTGTTAACGGCTAGATTTCACTGAAATAAAATGTACAACTAACTAATTTAAATTATAAAAAAAACTTGAACATCGAATTACTCAGCCTGAAAAAATAATTTAATGTTTGATATCATGTTTTTAATTATCCACTGATTTCCAAACTCTGTTTCAAAATCAGTAATTACTTCAAAAACATGACCGTGAATTAGCAAAGCCTGTTATCTATACATGTCTGGCAGATTGAAGAGGTCTGACACTAACACTTAACTCATGGAAGTTTCGTGGAGTATTTTGTTTAGTTACCTAAGGATACGACATACTTTGTTATAGATATTTATATTTAGAGTTAGAATAAGGTGCGTCAATTTTACATGATGATATCTTATGGCGAAAGAAGTTTAAAATGCGTACATTGAAAATTTACAATAAAATAAAATTTCTTGTGCAAAAATTAAATCAATAAACTGTGTGATATAATTTTGCAGACAAAATTCTGAGAGTCTTTGGTTAGTATTAAGTGGTTTATAATTTTTATGTATAAAGAAATGAAAATCTAAAGTAGATTTTTACGGTTAAACTAATCAGGCTGTATTCACTTTGTGGACTAATAAGAAAAAAGGTGTGAAGTGAAAGTGTTTTGGTTAGCGTTCAACATGCACGTTTTTAGTGGTGGTGAAGAGTGACATGATGTGACTACGGAGCAGCGCCTGAATGAGGGGGTGAGGCATCGTCCGGCACGATTCCTACATGCGATAATCCGAGGACCGACCACGCCGGGAATAGAGCCCTTGGTGGGAGGCGAGAAGTCTAACTCTTCGACCACGGCGACCCCAAATAAAACAAGTCCTTATTAGTTATGCAAAACTAACTCTCTACGTCCTGTCACATCTTGTGAATGTGTACACAAGCTGTTGCGCAACGGCATATCATTCGTCAGATCTAGAAGAACAAACGACCTAGAGACACTCGCAGAGGATTATTCAGGGATGAGGGAATTTACACTCTGACTAATCAATTTATTTATAATGCGTTGTTATTTATAACTGATAACCTGGAGCAGTTACAAATGAATTATGAGGTGCACAGTTATAACACTAGATACAATGATAACATTCAATTTACCTTCAGTGTCACTAACCGTTTTTCAGAAAGGCCCCTTGTTGACACTAGTAAAAATTTACGATTATTTACCCAAACAATATAAAGAATTATGTTGTTCAAACAAAATAAAATTTAAGGCCAAAGTATAGAAATTACTGCATGATAAATGTTTTTATAACATTAACGAATGTTTTAAAATAAGTAATACTTTTAGCCTTGACTAAGGGAGCCATATATACAGTCAATAAGCTTGTTTGGTGTTTGTACATATCAGATGTGAAGGCTTGCTATGGTGCTATGTCCTTACTCAGTGAATGTTAAGATATGTTTTAGTATCGTGTTTATTATTTTGTCTAGTATAATAAGCTAGTTATAAAATTTGTAAATATTTGTTGTATGTAGACCTTGACGTATACTCTATACCCAAATTGTATACTATAGATGTAAGGGGTCAACAGAGTGAATAAAATAAATAAAAATAAATAAAATAAATAAGACATATACAGGAACATAGGTCCGAAATGCTACTGTGAAATGCTTCATTCGACAACGCCTACCGTCCAATTAAATACGATTCCTCTGGTATGTATCTGCCAGTAGTAAGTGTTATGGCACTCCAGAGTAACACGATCCAACCTGCATGTTGTGCACTACATACATCATGTACTGTCTACTTCAGTAGTTCAAAAGCGTAGGTTTTCGGACCTGTTATCACGAACATTTTTTGTTCTTCTTGCTGCAAGTATTTAAGTATTGCTATCACAGATATTGACACGCAGTTGTGCAACACACTTAATGAATGTGTGTGTATGTGTGTGTTGAGGGGGGGGGGGTTATATGTACAAAATATATACATATGTTTTCTGATTATTTTTATTATTCACGCCTGGGCCCTACCGGAGCACGTGAAGTACAGTCTAGTGGCATTTCATAATTCTTAGCCCTTCTTTGCGCCAAAATTGTTTGGACCCTCTCAGATTGGGCTCTCTTCTGTCATCATATCCTGTTGTTTCGGTCTTCTTTGGTTTTACCGCTTGACAAATTGCCCAATCATAAATTTACGGTTTGAAAACCTTTCTATCATAAATTTCTTGTTGCTTTAATGTATCTTCTCTACATCGTCATTAATTACTGTGGTACGTTTAATGGTTTAAATCTGTGCTTCAATGGGATTCCCGTAATCTCCACAATTTGTCTTACATACGCACACACACATACACACAGATGATGCAAAAAAGCGGTCGCATAATAAGTAACCAACGCGAATCATGGGTTAAATTGGAGACGAAATATGTTAAGGAAGAAATGTATATTTAACGTGCACAGTGTGGAAACACAGCACGGATCAAGTCAACTCTTGTGTTCCACAGATACCTTAGTTCTTCTGTTCTGACCATGGGCGCGGGTTCAAATCCCTAGCTGTCCAAGTGTGATTCTACTTTCATTTGACGTAACATACATATAATAATACCTAGACGAAAAGCGAAAAGGAGGACTTTCTCCATGCTGTGTTGTCACATTGTGTGCGAAAAAAATGTTTCCGTACAACATTTTTCCACGAACATCTTCGTATCCAATTTAACTCTGGATTCGTGTGGTATGTTTATTTTATTTCTCGACACCTGTATATATTTTTTTTCTCTGCGCCATGTATCCTACTAGTGAAGCAAGTATTGTCAGGTTGTTTATGAGAAGTTATCGTTTGTTCTCACAGGTGAAGGTTTACACATGCTCATATTTATGTTGGGGCGGGTGGCAGGTGACTGACACAGCTGTGTAACTGACGGGAGAACAGGTCCTTCAGGGGCTGTCACAGTGCTGGGAGTAGTGTGGCAGGATTACCCCGAGCCAAGAGGATTATCTCGAGACAGACGACCTCTGAGCTTCCTCTCACCTGTCTACGTCTCTTTTGCCCTGTCCTCGTCTATCTCTGCCCCATCCCGTCTCAGCGACGAATAAGAAGCAGTTTAACACAAGCCCTTCGCGTCATACAGCCTGTCGCGCTTCTACTGTTTTACGTTCAACTGCTCAACGTATTTCCAGTCTCATTCATTCGTAAAATAAAGTACCTCAAGCTATGATTCTATGTTAAAAATACACTGCACACATATAGAAAATTATTTCGGGGCCCTTTAAAAGTACTTCTTCAAACTGCTGTATCTAAAACAATTGCCGTATTGATTAGTGTATGTAAATGGAGGAGCGTTTGTTTGCCTTTACGCCATACATTCCACAGATAAACTTAAAGGGCTACCTCGCAGTGTTTCTGCAATTAAACTACGCGCTAATGTAGCATTACACGCATAAAGTCAATTAAGTCTTATTGTATAGCTTAACACCGTTATCTGACTCGAGGACTTATCTGAAGAGCACAATAATTGTGTAAGTAGCGTGTTTCGTTTATCTGTTTCCACACAAATCTTTTACACGTGTCTCAGATGCGAAAATACCTCACACTTTAAATTTATGAATACACTTACAAGAAAAACTATTTTGGAACCCCTGAGAAGGGATAAGACCAGATTTTTCGTACTACTCTTACTATAAAAATAGTCTTTTTACCTTCGTTGACCATTACTGCATACTACCGGCAAATACAACTGTAGGAAAAACTATTTTGTATCAGCTACAAACTATTTTGTTGGTATTTACCCTGCAACATATTTATTGTGCTAATCACAAACCACTTAGATGTGACCACTTAACTGCTGTCTTTCAGTGTACGTCAGTTTAGTGCTTCGCGTGTAGAGAAGATGTGATTCTCGACGATAGTGCCAGCGTGGGCCAAATCGCTCCCGTGTTTTCTGCCCCAAGCAAGGGGAATTATATCCGCCGTGTATTGCTTGAAGTTTCCAGACATCTCAGGCACCTACTCTCACAAACAGTTGACGACTGGTTTCAAACATCGTATTGTATTATCCAATTTCTGACAGGGTCGCGTTAGTGTAGTGGTTAGGCAGCTTGCGGCCTGTTTGGATGATCCGGGTCAGATTCACAGTGGGTCGCTTCCGACTGAATGGAAGCGCCCCGACAAACACCCACCAACCAAGGCATTGTTCGCCTTGTTTACAGTATACAGAAATATTTAGCGAGCCCTTCAGGATTCAAGCTCAAGTTGCATTGCTAGAGGCACTAGGAAATCGCATACGTATGTATATTCAACTGTAGTATCCATACCCTACTACTATTCGATGGTGTTATTTCTTACATGTCTGAACAGTTTTGGGTCAAATTACACACATTCTGTGTGAAAAGTTGTTCAGTTCTAACTGGGCTTGTAAATTGTGCCTCAAATAAACGATAGCCAGTATCAGTACACAACAGTCAGTGTTACACACAGCACGTTTGAAACTAGCAAACAGTCAACTTTTCCCGCGATTTTCTTGTGTCTCTACCTGTTGTATACGAATGATATGTGTAATTTTTCCAAACATGTTGAACGTACAGGAAATACCTTCACGTTAACGGTTTCCTTTCAGTTCTCGTTACTGCGTTGAGTGTAAAATATATTCCAACATCAACCTTAAAAGGAATATTGGATGAGGAAACTTACGCTCTTATCCGCCTTTGTCTTTTGCCAAATGGAGCCATGACTATAGTTGCGTGAGGTTCTGACTGTGCTACTGTATGGGCTTTGTTTGAACGTGTGGTTGTAAGCGGGACATTCTTAATTAAACTCGATCTACCTAGCTGATCACACAGAGTACTCCAAGGTGCGATGTGAACCAGATCCTGCTCTACACAAGAATTTATTACGTTTGCTCTAGCGAGGCTATACGCTTTCCTACACTACATTTCAGAGGAAAAACATTCAACCGGGTGTGTCTGTCTACATATAATCAACATTATATCCGTGTGTAACTATTGCTTAAAAATCAACAATATATCCGTGTGTAACTATTGCTTAAAAATCAACATTATATCCGTGTGTAACTATTGCTTAAAAATCAACATTATATCCGTGTGTAACTATTGCTTAAAAATCAACATTATATCCGTGTGTAACTATTGCTTAAACATTTTTTATAACCTCTTAAGCAGCATCCCTACATAAATGAAACCTGAGCACACTGTCGACGAACGTACACTTGGAGTGACAGCTGGGTGTGTTCTCGTCTGAGAAGCCACATTGAGGGGTAGAAACCAAGGGGTGATATTGACCGGAGTCGAGTATATATTAGTGCAGAAGAGAAAAAGGGACAAACAATACATAGAGATGATGGTTTATCGCGGGAAAACTTGACTGTTTGCTGGGTTTCAACGCACGTTTCACTTATCAAAAGATTACTGGCTTTCGCTCTTACGTGGAACTGTTGCCCAATTTGACTGCGCCAATAAGATTCACTCTCTTGTAATATTTTATGCGTGTTATTGGTCTGCAGACAACTTTGTTGTGTCAGATGTACATCAGCCTATCACACATATTGCAAGAAACTACAGTGTTTTCAAGGATATGTTGGCACAAAACATTTTCGCGATATACCATCATCTCTAAAATACAGAATACATGAGCTCCTTTCAGCCGTTTTCCTCACAAAGAAAGTTACTTAAGGATTTTAATACAGATATGTATTCATAAATGAAGAATCTAGGTTACTGTAGTTAAATTTATTTCTTTAAAAGAAGAATACGTATTACAAATAAATGACACCATATCACAATACTATGCTGGAATTCCATTTTTTTGTAATCGTACTTATATTCTAGTATCTGCGACTATAAACAGAGATACGGTTTTTGTCTTTGCTTAAAAAGAGCTGTACTGTCGTCGGTACATTACTCTTTGAGAAATTATAATAAGTAAATAATTCTGAAATCTTGCTAATTTATTAACTAAAGGACGCTCCTTAAATCAGTAAGCCCTATTCCTATTCCCTTGCGTCTTGCCATGTGCCAATAATACTGAAGAAATGAAAGTTTAAAGGATGCGTTATAAAAGTATTTACTTTTCTTAAAACCGGTGCGATATTGACATATCTTCAGTTAAGAGTAAGAGCAATTAATGCTGTAAATGAAAACTTGGCTGTGTGTGCATTACAAATATCACTGTCCTTTCTTGAGTTGTAACCAAAATGATTTAATATTGGGTAATTTTACGTAATTACGTTTTGATGTTCTGCAACGAAATTGCCCGGTATTTGGCGATGTATACAGATTTATTAATATAGATAAAATAACAACTTAGGCCTAGTGGCACGAAAATATAGTATCGTACGATATGGTATAAGTGTTTGAATGGAATGCTAAAATGAAGTGAAATTATCTTGGACGGAAAAACCTTATCGTCACCTAGTAACTTCTGCTGTGTTTTACACTGAACAACATTTGTATATGTAATGTGACGGAAATAGTACCAGTACGTATTGTCGTGGTGGACAGGTCAGATAGAGGTCAACTATGCCGACTATTCGGCGAGAAACTTAATTCAACTGAAACCAACAACACCTTGTAGCACCAGTGTCACGTATCAATGCGGAATGATTATTTTTAGAATTACAATAAGCCAGCAATAAGTGGCAACATGTACGATGACATTTTACGTGAACAATGTGGCAACACTATACGTTGAAAGTCCTCTCCTTCGCTCCACTTCCAGGTATTAATTTTACGTATGTTACGTAGAGTACTGTTTGGGCTGTTAGGGATTTTAACCTGCACTCATAATATGCAGGTCAGAGCAGTAATAGTCAGGTAAATAAGTTATATGTGGAGCGCAAGAGGGGGCTAACTAGCGTGCTACGTTGCCACATTGTGTATGTAGGATGTCATCGTACAACATTGTAATATTTTGCCACCGTCATTTTCGTTTGCTGTTTAACCCAGTATTCGCGCGGTGTACTTATTAAGATGTTGTTTCTAGGCATCCAGTATGTTACGCTGTTTGCCCAATGATAACTTTCGATTAAGAATACTAAATCAGCCTTAATAATGCAGTCCCAGGCAATTCAGTAATCTGAGTTTATTTATGTGTTACATAATTTTGATTCAACGGAAAGAAGAAATAGTTTATTTATTGTTCTACACGTAAAATTAGTAGAAAATGAACAGGATCATGTAATGTTTCGAATACCCACTCATTAGTAGTATTAATAATAAAATATAACCTTTTTAATTTAGATACGTCCATTACCTATGAAATTAATAAATGCAATTTAAATAATTTTCATAAATAATTTGAAAGTGTGTCTTTGTTTGTGAGTTTCAGTGTTCTATTTTAGACTGATAACAAAAATAATGTAACAAATTCAGAAAAAGATCGTCGTATCCGTATAAATTTAATGTGCATATACTTAGAGGAAATTAGGAAAATTTTTAGTGTAGTTAGACATGTCTGTAGTTAGCTGTGGTGGCATCGTTTAGGATGTTGTGTAACAAGAAAACAAATACCTTGATTGTATCCACGGTGGGTGCTAGGGTCTTCTCTTTCTCACTGAACACTAATCTCCTCACCTTCAATTATCTGACACTTACTTGACTTCAGTCTTCTCCTAGAAGACATTCATTAAATATAATCTTGCGTGGCAAGGACTTACATAGGCGATTAAGCTTGAATAGTGAAACGTTTTATTTTACCTCCATTAGTAAGGGTGTTTGTTGAAGTGATTGGTGTACTTAGGTGTTAAACAGATTGTTCGAAAAATTCCCACTGTAGATTGAGAACTTACTCTCTCTGCCTGGCGACCTGGACAGGCGCCCACCTTTAACAACACAGGTTACTGTTTACGCAGTTTTTCTCGAATATTAATTTAAAACCTGAACTGTGGCAGCATATACCATTAAAATCGTCATTGGTTGCTATGTAGCCGAATTGTTTAAAAACAATATTGTATTAATTTACGTGGTTACCGTCTTAAAGAAACGTTATTTAAGTCTAATAACTAGCCAAAATATGTAACTTTTTGCTTTAAAAATTACGTTACATTGTAAAAATAATGTTCTAAAATGTGTGCGTCTCTTTCACGATATCTGGTCCCGTTTAGAATATATGTAGCGAATATTCGCGACAATGTCAGTACGAATCTGTGGCCCCAATGCTTAACGACCGCTTCCACGTGGGGCCACAGCTGAGGGTACGGCATCCTTAGATAAGGAACTGAACCCGCACATACGTCCTAGTGCTCATGGTAAGGCTCAGGCTGTCTGAAGAGCGCCACGGGAGTCTTACCTCACTCAGCCCGGCGTCTCCAGAGAAGAGAGACTTATTTATCTGCGGCCGGTGACAGATGGCGTAGGGCGCGCTGAAAGGGTCGAACATACAGACTACGGAAGTGTTTGTGGAGCTTCAGCAGGGTTAGGGGTGGGTATGCCACAGGCGGAGGATGAGAGAGAGAGAGAGAGAGAGAGGGATTGACGTAGAGGAGGGCGGAGACCCTGGAGGTATGGCGCGGACGCGAGGGAGCTTTATCACGACTCCAGTTGCTCACATCCGATTTGATGGATCGACGTGGGCAGGGCTTAGCGAGACGCCTCTGAATAACGCATGCCGTCAGGCACAAGGCTGAACATTGGCACCTCGCCCCTCCTTGTGTGGAGCCAGGGGGTGCCTGGTGCGCTGGTTCCTAGAGGTGCACACCGCCGTGTGTTCTAGATGACCGTGGTCAGTCACCAGTGTTTTACCAGAGAAGTAGGTTCGCGGCCGAGGACCGCAGCTGTGTGATACACACATGTACGCTGTTCAACTGACATTAATTTGTTTTATTTTATTCTTTTCTTTAAGATTCTGCACCTCTGTACATGTTGTTCACTTCGCAGTCTACGCTTTTACATTAACTGGAAAGGTGATAGATATGCTAAACTCTTACAGGTCTACATAAAAACAGACATACGTCGTTTTACTCAAACGTGGTTGTTGCCTGAACTTTAAATGATTCTGGCAATGAGTTAGTATTATAAAATGAAACTGATTTTCTGGACAAATGCCATTGCCAGCGAATGTTTCAGAGTTTGCAGAAACTCCCCACCAATTACTTTCTGGAATTTACGTTCGTTGACAACAGCTAATATTTTTGGTGGGGTTTTATTGCAACACGGCAAAATACGCTCGCAATGGTGTATGTCAAAAAAACTGTTCAGTTTATGAGGAACCTGTGCCGAAATAATTAATTCTGTATTTTTAACTTTTCTAGACTACTATTATTGGAGAAACTTTAGTATTTGTTGCTGCTCAAGACCTAAAACACAATTTCAAAGTTTATTTTTTTAACAATATTCATAACCAAATATATATTTTGCTAAAAAATTTCCATCTATGAGAGTATTTCAAAATGAACTTAATGTAGAACACATTTACTTTGGTTAGATGATAAATATTTAAGTTAGTCATTGATTACCAAATTTAATTTCCTAACTGCAAGCAATGCAAGCAGAACCATTATCGTAAAAATTAAAGTAGGCCCTAGCCTATGTACGACTAAGTGGTTGACAACTGCGTTTAAAAGGAAATAAGATAAACACTAGACTGGTTATACGAATAAAGAGGAAACATGTCAATAATGTTCGTAAAGGGAAGTTACAATCCGTTGGTGGAGTAGCGTTGTGCATAGTTAAAAGCTGGCAAGTTTCCATTACCCCCGGTGGGAGTGTGCGTTGGTCAACAACGTTGTCGGAGTAATTGCGAGAGCTCGCTCTGTTTATTGGTCCCCGCTCGCTGTAATAATACTACCATGCAATAATAGCACTCGCACTGTTCTTTGCTGGCCTTGGTATAGCCAGACCTCACCCTGGGGGAACCTTCTCTTACCATTTGTGCTCAATTAGCTCTCGCAGCTGAGAATCACGTGTGCGGAGAACACTGCCTTACTTCGGTCCTGTACACGTCTGTTATCATGCCTATGCAACAAGGTTAGCTGTAGGACTGGTCATTTAATATTTTTCCATACTAAACGAAACAAATATCGTAAACATATGCTTACCCAGGAGGACGACATATGTGACCCTACAATGGAGAGGCGCTGGAATGAGAGGAGCGGAGGAAAATGGAAGATCCCAGAGAAAACCCGCCGACCAGGGAATCATTTGGCATGATTCTCACATGCAAAAATGTGGAAATCAAACCCGCATCGTCTTGTTGGGAGGTGTGTGATCTAATCCTTATAACCTGGTCAAGCTAAAGTAAGGAAGTGTGTTGTGGTACAGGTTCCTTACGTTTTTCTCTCTTGGTACCTGTCAGTGTTGTATGTTAGCAGAATACTTAGTTTTTAGCAAACAGGTTTCACAACCAGTTTCAGTTAAAACACGATTTCAGGTCAGCGTCTGTGATCGGTCGTTCAACATTTCTACGCGTGAAAGCTGCCTATACTATAATTACTCCCTTTCATAAACTGAGTAAAGTTATTCTGATTGGCCGAGGCATGCTCACGTGGTCTTTTCACAAAGACATGTCTGCAGGTATATACAAAAATGTATTGAAACATATACTTAAATAATTTGTATGCACGTCTCATATAATGATAATTTTTTTCGGATGTGAAACATTGCTCAATTACATGTTTTATGTATCTTATTGACACGGGATGACGGGTATCCTGACATTTAACCACTATTAGGGAAACTTTATGCAATAACTAGAGAACTACCTTCATACAATACGAGAAGTACACTATGCGTTATTCAAAAACAGCTTAGTAAAATTTTTTAAGCTATCCGTATTCTTCATGTCAAACTAATTGCATGGGTTATTTAAACATAACATTTTCTGATTAGCACATTGGTTCGCTACATACATGCATAGACAAATACGATTAGTAATTTTGAACGGGGTAAGTGGTGAGGTCTATTTTAAGGGAAATAATAGATAAATGTTCTGTATTTAAGTTGCTTTCCACCACTAACATGATATGATAACGTCGCCTACTAGGAGCAGTTTTGTGACTTTAAGGTACAGAAGTGAAGAAATCTGATGTTCCACATCGCTCCTATGTGCCGGCACTTAAGCTGGCGCGTAGTGTTTTCGTCGTAGATCTAGAACTATGAGACTTAAATACTTAAGGAGGTTGGTGAGCCAAAGCAGTGAATCTTCACAATTTTCGACATAACATTTTCCCCTCGCTTATTATCGAAAATCAAGGTTCAACAATCCGGAAATAGTACTTTCGTACAACTTTTTACATTACGTAATAGTCACAGACTGTCTTATTTTTGGAGCAGTGATGGCAGATAGGAAAAAGAGGCATTTTTTCTAGCTGCTCCATAAATAAGAAAGTCTGTGACTATGTAATAAGTAAGATGGTGTACAAAAGTGTAATCTACGGATTTTCGAGCCTTCATTTTCTATAGTAAGTGAAGGGGAAATATTTATGTCGAAAATTGTTATAATTCTCTGTTTTAGCGCTCCATTCCCCTTAAGAGGTTCAATTCTGAACAGAAATAAAGGCCATAACATATGCATGGGGATTTGTTTAGCATAAGTGAAATATTACTAATATGAATATGTTATGATTGCCTTTGTCACATAGCAAGACACAAACGGCTGAATACTTATGGTTTTGTCAGCCATTAACGATGTTGTGGCGGGCCGTGTTATTTCTTTTTCCACGCGATACCGCTAAATATATTCACAAAAGTTTATCTACAAATAGAACACACACTTCAAAGTACGTTTGAATAATTTTAAAATTACAGTACACTTATTGGTAACATGATTTTGTGGTCCCTCAAAAGACTGAAGTACCGAGCGAGGTGGCACAGTGGTAACACGTTGGACTCGCAATCGGGAGGACCCGGGTTCGATCCCCGGCTCAGGCCATCCTGATTCCTGTTTTCCATTGTTTCCCGAAATCGCTCCAGTCGAATGCTGGGATGGTTCCCCAACAAAGACCACAGCTGATTCCTCTCCCAGCTCCTGTCATTGTACCAAGTTGTGTGTCGCCGTCTATAATCACCTAGCTGTTGACGAGACGTAAAGTCCACTTAGCTTAACTTAAGACGGCAGTTACTACAAAAACACCGTACAGATTTGTAAAACACAGCAGTAGAAACATGCGTTGGACAACTACAAACATTTCAAACATAATATCTTAGGGTCTCCATTTAAATTCTCATAGAAAAACGATCAGTACGTGAACATTGAATGTTAGTTTGTCGCGCAGTTAATAGAAGCATAGCGGTCGCTGTCGAGTATGGCAAGTTGAACATTATCGCTCGCGTGTCTCCGCTCATCACACGTGGAGAATTACATCCTGCACGTAGCCCTCTTAAATGACGTGATTATAATATTTAAAATTGGCGGAGAATACGTTTCAAAGTACGATGTAGAAACCTAAATTAGTTTCGTATAAGTGTGAGCAATATATTCTTACAATATTATTGTGCGTAAATGGCGGCATTTTTAGCCAGGCTGGAGGGACCAGAATGAAAAGTCTTCACGCGCGTGTAGTTTTGAGACTAAGAATGTTTTTTTTTTTTTCCCTTTCGAAAGTGTGATGGAGCTTTTTAAACATCGAGGTTGTCTATTGAACAGAGTTTCACCTTCAGAGCGAATTAATTGGGAAAATGACTCAGTTTTCCTTTACGTACAACGAAATTAATATCACATTTATTTTATATGGAAATACATGAGTGAGCGATAGTCTACATCTTCAATTTTTATATTTTGTGTCCCAACATTTCTTCTGTGTAATATTTTGGGACTTTAACCTAACTACGGAATAGAATTCATATTGATATAATTTTAGACACTATAAATTTTTATTTTCCGTTATTGTTTATACAGGTCGAATTGTAGTTAGAAAATTCTTGCTGCTTTCTTAACTGCAATTGGATCCGTTACAATAGTAACGGAAAATAACTATATATGGTGTCTAAATTTCTACTAATATGTATTCTATCCCGTAGTTAGGTTAAAGTTCCAAAAAATTACCCAGAAGCAAAGTTTTGACACACAATACAAAAATTCAAGATGGTGACTATCTGTCACTCTAAAGTATCTAAAACCGTGATTTATTTTGAATAGTTACAAGTTCTGTTCAAATACCCTATTAATATGTACGACGTTTCACGTCATTTACGCCCAAAATGCATTAATCTAATATCCCCAACTAAAAAACATATACTCTGAGTAAATATGGTTTGAAAACGTTAACTGGTACTGACTTCAAAAATCTAGACTTCTATCTGCGCGTTATAAAGGTAACGTTTTAATACCTGGATTTATCTTTTACTGAACACCTTGATATTTATTGTTTGAGAAAAAGTACTTCCCATTTACCTGGATTACCAGTCAAGTACAGCTATATGCTTATATTTTTGCTTGTCATAGTTAGCTAACTAAAGATTTACTAGGTTCATAATTGTTTTTTTTTTTTTCTCGGTGCTACAAATTGTTTATTACTAAGCTTTCATGCGGTTCATATATTGTGAAATAAGTTTTAAAATTATATTTATTATAAAATTGCATTATAGTTCATTTATGTTTAGTAGCAGTTACTCCTTGAAGTGCTGTTGTACGATTGCGAGGTAGTTAAATTTCCGTCCAGTGGGAAGTAATGCATAACCCCTGGCTGTATGTAATTATACAAACCCGCGTAACAGTTGTATTGTGCGGATTGCGGTTAGATGTTGCACGGCGCAGACTGTTTACAAGATCTCAAGTAGGCATGACGGACTGTAGCGGGGTGCAGTGATTTGGTCTGTAGCACTCGGTCCCGCTTTTCTTAGGTTTGATGATAATTTATTTATACAGTTTCCCAACACTGTTGAACACGCTTATGGCTGATAGTGAACTACGCTGGCCAGGTTCAAATGGACTTTTTCAATTAGCTACATTTCATTTATAATGCGAATACTAAGAAATTTTCTAAAACTGATGAAGTGGCGCACTAGTGACACTTGACTCGTACTCTGGAAGTCCCGAGTTCGGTCCCCGTTTCCTACCATTCTTATTTTTGTATTATGTGGCTATACTAATTCCCTCCAAGCGTAGAACCATTTCTTACAACTGACAACAGTCGTTTACCTTCCAGGTCTTGAGCATCTGAGTGATTCTTACTTTCGAGTGTGTGTGAGAGAGAGAGGGAGAGAGAGAGAGAGCAATATCCAGTTCCCAAGGGAAACAACTAAAGAATTGCATTTTTGAGTTAGATGTACCAATATATTGGCAGAAGCGCACACTGTACAGCTGTAAAGAGAAACAATACTCAAATATACTTTTTTTTTTAATACAGTAGCACTTAATTCTGTTTAACAGTACATAATTACAATTTTATTTGCGATACTGTAATTTCACCAAATCTTATAATCAAGGTTATCTTGGTAAATTCTCGTTTGATTCATCGAAGTCTTGTTGTTAAACAGATACGGAACAAGCTCTAGTGAAAGTAATTCGTAGAACATTTGGGCCACACTTTGTCCCTACTGTCATCGTTTTGATGCGAACTCACAGAAATATTTGCGCTTGGCAGCTAGTTTTACACAATGACATAGTTACTAGGCTACTATGACCATGCTTTAAACTGTAATCTTCTTATAATTGATGCAATGCGGTGTATACACGCACACGGA
The DNA here is from genome assembly GCA_003012365.1 of Medauroidea extradentata. Lineage (NCBI taxonomy): Eukaryota > Metazoa > Arthropoda > Insecta > Phasmatodea > Phasmatidae > Medauroidea > Medauroidea extradentata. Next base: position 85,088 of record PNEQ01076379.1, on the reverse strand, counting down.
CAGTACCAGATGCCCAAGGTCGTGTAAGCTTATGTAATTTGTGTGTTTTAAAATGTAAAATTTATAAACTACCAAACCCGGAAATAACGTATTCTACGGTCGTATATCGTAGCAAAATATGTGCCTAGTTCTATGACGGGCACGAAACGGCTGTTAGTTGAGCGTCTGACAACAGCAAGAAGGAGACGTGTTAGGCTAATCACCATAGAATAGCATTAGACAGGACTGTTGTTACAACTCCGACAAAAAGTGCGTAAAACGATTTACTTTGTTTCTTAAGCTAATGACTTACTGTTCCAATCTTTCATTTATGTAAAATTTACCTTTTTCGTTTTTGTATTTCAAATTTGGGTCAGCGATTCATATACGTTGTCCCTGCTAATTTGAAATTTTGATTGTATCAATTTTGGATTAGAAACGTGCCAATAAATTGGTTCATATAAAAACAAATTTTCGTAAAATGTTTACACATGTGACAACTCCACTGGTTATTTTTATTCTACCTACGTAAATTCATTCTAGTTGTAGGTGAAAGTTTCAATATCAAGTAAACCTACTGCTGTCCTACAGTCCAACACGCATTCACTGCTCACATACAACTTTAAACGCCGATAAGTGTGCGCAAATCAACAGCATAAAAACACTTAAAATACTTGGGGATTTAATGTTGTAGTAACTTTAGAACTATATATAGCCGTTTCTGAACAAAGTTATGCACACAAACACATACGCACACATATTTCCATGATTAAACATGGAATTCGAGACGCACGACTTTATAAATGTTTTGTTGAATTGAAATAGCACACTAAACCTGAGCATGCATCATACGACTCCCTATATAAAGAACGCTTCCTCGTATTCAAGACAAACGAATGACAAGCGCGGCTATCAGATGACGCAGTCGTATTCAGTGACGTCATTATGTTCCCTTTTATCTCCGTTTTTTAGTGTACAGAATACGTGCTGCTATTTATTTTTATTTCTTTTAACTTTAACTAGGTTATTAAACATAATTTACGTAATTTTTGCTGTGTAAATTGTAACTATTGGAATTGTGGGACGCAGTTTTCGACGTGAATATTTACAAATAACAAAAGAGAACTGTATTTTAAATTGTATTTGGCCTACTTTAAGTAGAACGTAAAACAAATATGATACGAGTAAGGTATTTTCAGATAATGTATCAAAATTCCTAGTAACGCAAACATTGAAAACAACTGTTGCTAACACATTTTTTATTCACAGTCTTAATAATTTTTACACTCTGCCGGTAGATTAAAAAAAACGGGGAAGTCAAGCTTCGTTAATTTTTTTTTTAGTCTTTAGTTTTGTCACGTAATTTTAGAAATAGGGATTTATGTATTCTCTCAAGTGTTAACACCAAGGATTTTGAATCTTTGGTGACAACTGAAAGATTTTTCGTATAAATTGCCAGACTGTTAATTTTCATTGAGACAAGTTGCCGCTAGCTGCATTAATTCATTTATAAATTATGTGTAAAATAAAAAAAAACTTGATTTATTGTCATACATCATCGCTTGTGAGTAAGCTTTCAATATCACAGCTTTCTTCTTACCGAGGCTTTGAAAAGATTGCTTCCGCAACGTGTGCCTGCTATTTTATAAACCTGTCATCTTTGCTCAAGTCTTCCTATATTTTCCGTGAAAGCAAACTTTAAAAATTTCGTCACTTTTAAAACTTCAATCTGTAGTATGCGATATTATAATATAATATCGCATACTACAGATTGAAGTTTTAAAGCATATTATGTAGTGATTATTAGCCATTCTATGAACGAATACACCCGTGAAAAAAATTACTATGGGCATGCTTGCAACAAAATTGTATACAACGAGAAAGACACAATTTCAGCGTTACAACTGATTCGTTGCAAAATCATGCCGTTTGCAAAACGTTTGCCCAACCAATCAGGGAAAACACTTTGACTAGGATGATTTTATCTTGGCTTTTATATAAGAACTTTTTAATTTTAAGCCTGTTGAATCAAACGTGTTAAGCGTTATAACCTCTGAATCATAAGTTGTAAGGTGGAATAATTAAGTATACAACTATTCGCAGTCACATTTTTACTTGAATTGTTTTTGTGATACTGCAAAGTTACAATAAGGCTACAAATTTCAATTTATTTGTTGCAAAATACGTACGATAGGTTTCAATAATTTTCCAGTTTTCACTCCTGACCTTCTGCTGACACTGTAAACTGTTTAAATTATTTGTGATGTACTATATAGAGCTGAACACAAATTAAAGGCCACATCACTTTTCCCAGCATATGCCTCTCAGCGCTCTGATATCCCACGCAGCGTTACACCAGAGGAATGTTCGAAGTACTGGAATTCATGCTGATTAATTGGAGGCAACACAAACAGCCAGTTCCCGCGCTGGCTCTCCTACGCGCGGTAATTAAACCCCGGGCTCGAAGAGGCGCGATAATCTAATGAGCCGGGTGGGAGTGTTTCAGTGGCGTGAGCGACCATTATCTGTTAAATGAAGGACCGTGGGATAAGGGGGGGGGGGGCACCTGGTCATGCAATCGACAAGCGGCCTATTTAATTACCACTGCAAGTTGGTCGTGCGAGCGGCGCGCGGCGGCGGCAGAAAGTCCGCGGCGCAGTGTGTGTGTATGAGTGTGTGTGTGGTCCCTCCCTTCGTTGCACGCCACTGGCTGGGCCGGCGCCCTCGTCTGTCGCCGATAATTATGTCGCCGCCCATCAATTATCTGTGTTCCGGCCGGCAGACGGACCGTGCTAGCTGGGTAACTTGGAGGGGGTGAGGGAGGGTGGTGTGTTCACGCACGACGACAAAAGCTCCGATTACTCCATCCGCCCAGATGGCTCTGTAACCAGACAAACTCTTGTATTAACTTCTGCCGCGTTGTAGGTAGCTCCAGGCAACAATCCCCTCCTCGCGTCACAGACACGTAGACGCACGAGTATTTCGCGCATTCATCTGGCAGCAGTCTAGATTTCTCAGTTTTATGCACACACTATCCGAAGTCGAATATCAATTGGCTTCTGACCGTACAATCGTGTAGCACGTGCTGTACCCAAGAATTATTTCCTTATTTGCTACTTGCTTATAATCGTCAGAATTTTTAGTCTAATCACGGAAGTGATTAAGACGTGTACGTTGTTAACGTTCAACTTGACCTAGAATCAATTAGCGAATGACTCGTGCTTGTACAGATATGTTGATGCCTCGAATTACTACAGGTGGTTCGCGATAAAGTGAGCACTAATAAAAGCCCTGCCAATTGAATATTTTCAGCCAATTCGTATCATTCCGCGCGTTACAACTAACAACGGGGAATGCCTAATTTCTCTGGACACGTCACTTGATGTTTGCGTGTGTGAGATAAATGTGCAGTCAGTGGTAACCACGGTCTAACAGCTAGATAAATAGTCATATACCTTGGTAGGAACCTATACGGTTGATAAAAAAAATTATTATTTGTTTGAGTAGTGTTGAATTTAAACAGGAAAACACACGGAACTACATTCGGCAATTCGCCAGCAACCATACAGCGAATAAGGTAACTAGTACTGTTAATGTAAAATTATATGCAGTAACGGTAAGTGATTTTTTTCAGAGTTTAAATATTTAGTGCTCACTTTATCCCGAACTACCTGTATCGTTCATTAACAGAAGTCCTCGGGAGAGGCAATGAGTTAGGTCAACCATATCTGGAATATTACTGTATTTATGTACGAATCACTGGATTAGTGTGCAGTTTGTGTTGTTCTTTTACTTTGGGACTTTAAGATAGGCTCTCTTCCCTTGTTTTGAATTTAAAATTATAAGTAACAATATTTTTATTGATAGAACTACAAAAAATATGATAACGGCGCTTTGACATTATGCGAACCCCATTGGTAGTAGTCACTAAATTTGGCGTACCATTACCTAACGACTCTAAACGGCAAGATTACATTCGTAGTTTAAAATAATGTATGAATAATTGCGTCATCAGTATTGGTCAGATGTTATGTTTTTATAAGTTTATAGAAAGGTAAATCATTTTACTAGACCACTATAAAAAAAATACATTTTAAATGTGTTCCTATCAACAACGAAACAATAAGAAACTCTGCTTATGTTAATTTTACCCGTGGGAAGTATGGTGTAAAGTAAAACGAACACTTCTGTTTCTGTTTTAGAACTAGACTGTTGTTATCACAGACATAGAAGCCCGAAAAAAGTGACTTTTAGGGACCCAAAACAAGTTTCTAGTATGGGTACTGTACTTTCAAAAGCAAGCAAGCATATTTTTAAGAGTGTGAATTTTTTTTACTTCTGATAACGTTATTGGTAGAGACCTGAAATATTCTCGTTTTATTTTAGGTACAAGCTAGAATTTCAACAACTGTACGTTCGTGCCACTTTCACAATTGGTCCTTGACTTATTTGACCCCTCGTGTAAGTTGTTGAGCCAATAATAAACATGTAACTAAATGCAGGCCCATATCACTGTGTCAGCGAGCAGCTAATGAACAACTGTTGTCTGCCTGAGTGCACGTATATTCTTGGAGGCTAGCCTACAGGGCAGTGAATCCGCTCATTTTTCCCGTCTCTAGTTATTGTCAATAAGTAGAGCCCGGTAGTTTTCGCGAAAAGAATTCTGCAACCGTTTGTTTCAGTGCCTTACATGCGCACCTGCATCTCGGCTTTGTGGTCAGTGATTATATGCTGTAAAATACAACGTTTGGAGGTTAAACCCGCAAACCACAGACGTGTTGTGTCGCAGTTATCCGTGTACTGATTGGCACAGTCAAATAAATAATGACTCTGCACAAAAATACTCTGTCTATAATCATAAAGATGAGCTACAGATGTACACGTAATACACTGAAACAAAGAGGGGCAAAATTTTTTTCGTGAAAACTACCGGGCCCTAGCAATAAGGTTCACAGTTTCACGTAAAACAAAACACTGATAGCACGTTTTAACTGCCATGCGTCTTGGTTCTACTGGCAAAGCACAGACGTATGGCGTCACAATACCCTTATTCTGACTGGCGCAGTCTAATTAGAGACGTGTTTCAACAAAAACACGCTTCCAGTATCCACGGAGCAGAGCTGCAGATGTACGCACAAGACGTCGACAAAAAATTGAGCAAATATCTCTTGGTGACGAACTCATGGCTCTACTAGTGTTGTGGACCAGCTGGCTACTTGCAGACGCTTAGTGACGCAGTAAAGCAATTATTTTTGGCCCAGTCCAATGACAAACCTCTTTCAGAGAAGGAAGATGTTCCTATATACACGTAAATTCGTGAAACCTAGCTTACGTAGAGTTATTTTCGTGACTTGAATATGTCCTTATGAAATATAAACAATATTTCTATTGATTCTATTATAGACACAATTTACTTCTACCGTTTTAGATTTGCAGTTGAATTTGTAGACTACCCGACCAAGTTCTTACAAGTACATCCTACTGTGTCATACTTCTGTGATTGTCGGTGAATAAAACGTGAACTTTCGTCGACGAGGAAACGCTGAAGACGTATTATGCTGTTATTATTAAACATATATTTTTAGTTAGTAGTTATCAAATACATTTCTTCAATTCATAGGCTTAGGCTGTATACTGATGAATAACAAACGCGATAGTTTAACTTATATTTTTATCCAATATGAATACATACAAAAAAAGTCAAGTGGAAATGGATCTATAAAAATATACGCTCAAATTAAACCTTTTTTTGCGATACGAGAGATAAGTAACACTACAAACATCTTAAAAATATCCTACTAGACTTCACCGCTGGTAAAAAAAAAATCAATTAAATGTTACAAAGTTGCAACGGATAATTTTGCCCATTATGCATGGTAAACTACTTTCTAAGTTTATGTTGTAAAATTTTTTGGGGGACATTTTTTAGAGAGTGCACGAAAGGTTGACTATACTTACTTAGCTTTCTTATAAGTGCGTCGAAGTCCAATTTTTATGCTTTATTATTATTTATCGTTATTGTTGCGTCCTGTTTCTGCAGCCTTAGTTCGAGTATCTGAGATAGCGTGATCAGAACTTTTCATATGTAATAAAGTAATAATTTTACTTTTTTTACTGTGAGGTAGTAGAAACTTTGAAATATACCAAAAAAGGTCAGAGAATCGACCTGGGCCTATATTAAGGAACCATCTTGGCTTTAAGGAACAGTCTCTAAATATTGCCATATAATAACATATTGGATCTTCTAGTGGTAATTTGTTAAGATAGTGTTCCTAAGTAAACGAAGTTTTTATGTTATTTATAGGAAAGAATAGTACAGTTTCAGACCAAGTTCGGCACGTTAGTTTAAATATCAACAGTTTTAAACATGTTTTAAACAGTTTTAAATATGAACAGTTCAAACGTTTTTTTTTTTAAATCAAGAAACTTGAATTTATTTATTAATGACAACCACCTTGGTTTAAAGGTACTAGAGTTCTATAGAATGTTGGTTTATTTGTTACACGGGCAACTTCTTGTAAGTTATAACCACCTAAAATGCGTGTTCAATTATGACATAGCGATGTAAAAATCATATTGTTATTTCATGTAACTGTGGTAATATGAGTAGAGATGATGGTTTATCGCGGGAAAACTTGACTATTTGCTAGGCTTCAACGTACGTTCTGCTTATCAAAATATTACTGACTTTTCCTTGTACGCAAAGCTACTGCCCTACTTGACTAAGCCAATAAGAATACCGCTATTTTAATATTTGATGCACGTTATTGGTCTATAGACAGCTACGTTGTGTCAGTGTTTTCAAGGCTATGTTGGCACAAAACATTTTCGCGATATACCATCATCTCTAAATATGAGTGACATATCATTTTACACGTCGTTGGAATGACGTAGTCTATCGATAGTAGAGTAGTATAAACGACCCTATAAAGTAAAAAGCAGAAGTATTCCAATTTTAGAAGTTTTTTATGTAAGAAAGATGCCTGGCACGTAGTTAAAGATGGTCCTACGGCCACGGGTGCCTATTTATGCTGTTTTTGCGAGTTAGTTACTTTAAATCCTGAAAGGGAGCAGATATCGCAATAACAGTTACACAGAAATGTTGAAAATTATTTGTACTATGCAGCCTAATTTTTCAAACCATTAGTTCTATAATTTTGACAAATTATTGACATAATTAAATGTTCTTAAAGTCAATAATTAGAAAAAATTAGATAAACTCGTGTTTTGAAAAAATTAAGCTAGATAGTGCAAATAATTTCCAACATTTCTATGTAACGGTTTTGTGACATCTGCTCCCTTTTAGGATTAAAAAATAAAACTTAATAAAATATTATAAATAGGGACCCGTGGCCTTAACATGTGCAGAAACTGTATTTTAAACGTTTTCCTGGTGGATGGCACGTTGGAAAACCTTTGATATCAAGTAGAAAAAACATTACAATATGGTCAGCCATCATGAACAAGGAAGGAGAGTAACACCTATTATATTGTTTCAATAGAGAGACACCTGTGAGACTACTTTCACTAGAAACTTGAAGGAATCTAAAGCTTTCGTAAGGTAAACATAAAAAAATATAAGCCAAGGACGGCAATAAACAGCTTTTATCGCGACTACAATTATTTGAAGCAGAAATGTTCTTGCCATAAGTTTACTAGATTGTAATACTGTGTAGTGAAAACAAACAGATCAATGCAAAGAAATCATTTTATTGTATTGGTTGCTCGTATTTTAAATGTCGTATCCTACATCTTAATTATTCCAAGTTAAAAAAAAAAAAAAAAAAAAAAAAACAAGACGTTGGAAGATACAATTGTTCAAACCTATATTAAATATGACCAAAATAAACCAATTTTTAAACTTTTATGTGTAAGGTACAGGTATGGGCGGAAATTTGGTGAAAAGATTTTTGCTCCACTTTGTTTCAGTGTCTTACGTGCACACCTGCAGCTAAACTTCATGATTATTGGCAAAGTGATTAAGGATACTGTAATACCACAGTCTATGATTTGCAGGTAGAACCCCAGTAGACGCAAGTTAAAATTTCCATTCATTGACTGTGAAGCAGAACTGCAGATGTGCACTTGAGGCTCGATATCAGTCGTCATATTGAATTATTTTATTTTTCGCTCTTATGAAATTCTGAGAAGAAAAATGGGAAATTTGCTGTTATAATATGAATTTCATTTACCTTGCGCTACAATAAAAGCTTCGATATTGAACTTTTAACGTATAGAAGTACAGGAATTTTTTTATATTCTTAATTTGCTAGACTGATTGCGGCTTAAATACATGTTAAGAGTGCGTGGTAGATAAGTAAACGCTGAAAACATCAATTGATTTAATCGCTTTTTTCGAAGCCAATATGAATAAAATACTCAATAACAATCCTAGATATTGGTATTTGCCAACTTTATGAGTAAATATTTATCCAGAATTACTAATTCATTACGCGTGATCTCTTGCGCCGCAGTTAAATGCACGAGGTTCCGGCGTCAGTTATTGTGCCTCAGAAGTTCGTAACACTGGAAACAATTTTGTTTAAAATGTTGGCTGTATTGCCTAGGATTGCTATTGTTTAACTTTCGCAAATTGACTTCAAGAAACCTACAGCTATAGATTAATACTTTTAGCGTTGAACCATGTATTACGCCCACTTAAAAGTTCAACTGCGATGATTTTGTTGTAGCGCAAGATAAATATAATTCATGTTATAATAGCGAATTTCACATTTTTCTTCTCAGAAATTCATAAGTGCGAGAAATAAAAGTACCCAATATGACGACTGAAGCCGAGCCTTGAGGCACTGAAACAAACTGGGACAAATTTATTTTCTCCCTAATAATTAGTCAGAAGAATTTATAAAATGAATTTGCCAAAGTCCGGGACACCTAATAGTAAAAGGCACATTTTACATTGGTAAATAATTTTGTATGGTGAATATTGTGGGAGAAACGCGTCGTTGAAAATCTACGATTGAAATGCATTAATATAAAAATACGAAATAATACTTGAAATGGAGCACCACATATTTGGTCACGTTTGAAGAGATAGAGGTCGAAATAATGTTACTTTGTAGTGAATCGTATTGTTTATCTTCATTGATTAAGTTAAAAAAAGTTACCAAGAGGACAACATTAAAGCAAATAGACCTTCTGTCCGAACCCGATTCAGTGAACTGTTTTATAGAGAACGCCACTCAAAGTTTTGATAGTATTTTGTAGCTCTTTGATCGCAGAAAATGCACATGCTACCAGTGCTCTGATATATGGAGATATGCAATTTTTTTTAAATTGAGTGGTGCATAAGCGTATCAACAGACGCATAACGTAAATGTTGATGATAAAATTATGTTAATAGGTTATACAATAAAAGTACGTCCTACAGCTTGGCTAAGTTGTTAGATCTCTTGCCCGGTTAGCCAAGTTTCCCGGGTTCAATTCACGGTCGGGGACGAAAATTGTACAGTAACATTCCCAGGTTAAATTTAGGATGTTATGGTGTCCCTTCTTCGCCATACTACGGAAGACAATGGTGAACCATCTCAAATTCCCCTACGCTGGTTCCAGCCAGCATCCGGGCTGATGGAAGCAGAAGAAGAATCAACTTACAGCTGTTAAAATTGTCGTCAGTCACTTTCAGTACACAACTGCAACTGCGTATACGAAGTTGATATGGACACGTTAATTGACTTAACGTCTTGCTTTGAGCGTACAGAATCAAAAGTGACTGTCGAACGTGCGATGTAAACTTTCTCACCAGCCACAGGCATATCGTAGAACAGGTATATGAGCCTACGCAAATAAATGTAGTGAAATCAGGCCTGAAGATCGGGCCGACTAATGGATTGGAGAGGCTGTGACAATCTAGCGGTATGCAAATCTAGCGTCGAAGCAGTGTCGTACATTAGCTATAAAATGAGATGGTGTCTCTTAATGCTGGAACCATATAGTGAAGCTAATGACAAATGGTACCGCTTCCAGCAACTGTGGAAATATTTCTCAAGTGCGAATGTCTATGGATTCCATCGAGGTTCTCGTAATCCGGCTTCAGTAATTGATTGATAACAATTATATCAGTACATGTCTACTATGTAATACACTTGATTACGTATGCCTTTTTGACGGTCATTAATAGCGGGAAAAAGTTGTGTGTCCACTAGGATTCAACGTATTAATTTCAGACACTTTGCTTTCATTACTGGTGTATCCCTGTTTGAATGGACCAGTGCCGATTCGGATGTGCTACGAATGAACGCCCGTGACTTGTCTGTGAACAGCTACACCTAGGAACACAACCATCTGCCAGTCATATAATGCGCTGGACTGATTTGGAGAATACTTTGGCAGAAAAAATTTTCGCGATTTTCCACGTCCCTACCTACGATTTTCACGTAGTGGGAACTACTCTGAACCCAGGCTTAGCTGTTTCTACGGCTAAAGGAGCCGCGGCTGGTGTAGCAACTACAGAGCACTCCTCTACCAAGGTGGACCGGGTTCGATTTCCATCGGGACCGACTAGAATTTTCGCACGTTGAAATCGTGTCGCATGATTCCGTTGTTTTTGCAGATTTTCTCGAGGATCTTCCGTTTCTCTTGCTCTTTCAATCCGGCGCTGCTCTGTTCGCACCTCATGTCATACCACACCGGCGCTGAAAACGTAATGGGTAAGCGTAGACTAAAATCTCTCTCTCCTCTTCACGAACTTGGTTGAACTCGCTGAATGTTAGAATTTGGATCAACTAGGTGGGAGACAAGCACCCTAACCGCTGAGAAAAATACGGCTTCCACTTGTTTTAAGTTTGCCTGAACCCACCACAAGTGAGTTTAAGGTGGCCGGCTGTCCAAGACTGCAGAGTGCTGCGCATGGCTTTGGCAAATATAAATTTATTCAGAAACTTCTCAACGTATGTGATACCTGCTCAGGAGTAGAATTTATTGAGTGTTTTGAGTTTACATAGTCCTACTTACATTAGGTACTCAATAATTCATGAAAACTTACATTCTCACGACCGAATATGGCGAAAATTCGTGCTTTATTACGTTCGTTCGAACAGCAAAAGACCTTGATAAAGACACGAGGGGTAGGAAGTCAGCCATGGTTTCTATTAAGGAACCATCCAAGCAATCGTCTAGAAACATTTCTAAAAACCCTTGTTAACTGACTTGAGGAGGGTTGGAATCGAGAATCGAACCCCAGTCTTCTCAAATGTGAGACATATATACATCTAGTATGGAAGACAAACAAATGTGTTCGTATTTTGTATGTTTTGTATTCAGCGATGATATTGTTCCTTATGGGTTTTAGACAGACACTAAACGAAGTGTTGCAATTCTCACGACGTGCATCCCTTACTGGAAGGCTGTTGTTGCAACCTTGAGAGAGTTTTGAATGAGTTTCCTCGACAATGACCCCAGAGTATACACAGCTGTTCTCTATTCCACATCTGGCAGGAAGTGCGCGACTGTAAAGTGGAAGCTTCCGTCACTCTGGGGAAATAAGTCTGAAGTGATTACTTGTGTCAGAGTTATGTTCACTATGTTTCGCTGGAGCCCTTCAGGGAACGGTTTCCTCTCGAATTCGTAAACCTCTGATACAACTCCGTTGAGAATAGTTGCTCACTCAAACACTTTTGAGTAGCATAGTGACAAGTTGCTTTGATGATTATTATCACATTTTCTTTCGTCTTCAACTTCAGGCTCGAAGTGACTGAGCTGAGACTTGATAGGTCAGTGGTAATAAATGCATATAAATTTCGACAAATAACTATCCATATCCTAAAACAACACTTTTATACTAAAACGAATATTAAAACAGAGATATACATATGTACCTGACGTTAGAATCGTAGTAATAATATTTACCAATTGATCGGGGGCCGCGGTGGTCGAATGGTCAGACCATCCACTTCCCACCAAGGCGATCCAAGTTCGAGTCCCGGCGGGGCCGGACCCCGGATTTTCGCATGTGGCAATCGTGCCAGACGATGCCGTTGGTCCCCTGTTTCCCCCATCTCCTCATTCCGGCACCGCTCCACACTCACATCCTGTCCCCCCTTAACTGCGCTAAATACCTCAATGTTTGGCACTGACCAAAATCACTCACTCATTTACCAATTCAATGTTACGAATTATAGTAAATTTTTAAGAACTTGTATTCAAAGTGGAATACATTTTAGTATGAAAATCTACTGTATCGTGATACAGTTCAATCCCTTCTTAACGTTTCCGTTAAGACAAAATATACATTAAGAATCAGGAATTTTTTTGCAACCCTAGGAAAGCGAAAATAATAAAATTAAACGCCGAAGTTCTTGAAAATAGCATGTTTTAACGCACATATGGGAGTGCAGAACTCATAAAACCAAGACGTCACATGACACTTGGGTGTAGACTCCCTCTAGTTGAATCGGTAACATCAGCTTAGATACATATGGTGCGCACTTATGATTGGCGCGAGTATCAGTCATTGATAGCTTGTGTCGAGCACAGCACACGAAAAACTCAACATTCCGGCACATACAAGACAGTAAGAAAATGACAAGAATCTTTTTTTATGTATATATTTTTGGTAGTGGGAATACTAACTTTACTATTTTGTGATTTCTATACGTTAATATTATTGCACAGAAACATCCATGTCTGAAAATTAATTTTAATACATATTTCAGAATAAAAATTTATCAGATGAACTTAAATTTTTATTTTAACTTTAAATAGTAGTTATATAATACAGTTATCGTGTTTTGTTATTTTTATATAGCAAATCAGTTTTTCAAATTAACTAGCCAAACTTACAATTTTGGTCTCTAAGGCCGGTATTCCTAAACATGACGTTCTACATATAATGCTACCATCTCAGGTGCTAGATAAGCAACAGCCGAGACCTAACGAGCAACCGAATTCCTAAACGTCCTGAGATGGTATCGGATAAATAATTGCTTATTATTCGCCATCCCGAGGCTACAAACAAATGAAATAAAGGCTACGCTGGCCAGTATTTTTTTAAAGACCAAGTAGTAGTGATTTTAAATAGATTAATACAATGCATTATTTTTGGCTTTTAAAACGTAATGTAATACATCTTAATTGGTATTGGACTATAATCAATTGTAAATATAGCAATATAGATTACAAATTACCTAATATAACTTGCGAAATTTAAGTATTAAAAATGAAATTATCATATCTTGTAAAAAGTAAAAAAAAATGTAAGTTCACTTTTTGAAGAGACTATCTAAGTAGATGTTTTTTTCGCGTTCGAGACCTTGGAATGAGGAAGCTGTAAGATCGAGAATGTCCGCGCATCACGCTCCACCCTAGCATCTAGGCGCAAGTAACTAACCGACATTCGATCTTCTCGCCGACAACTCACCTCTACGAAACATAGATATAATATTAACGATAAAGGTGAGTTGTACACGTCTGTACCATATAAAAGATTCTGCGCCAGGATTTAAATGCTTAAAAAGTACCGCAAAAAAAATTAGCAGTTTTGGCCGTTCGACAATAATAATAATTACTGGTGAACCTGAAATGTGTACACACATAATATTCCTAGGCAGGGGCCACTTATGCGCGTTGAGCAGTTTTCGAGTAAACTGGTAACGGACATAGCTCTGCACACCGCAGCGGCCTCTGCAGACAGCCACCTGAACACGTATGTAATGTTATGAAGGCATTTCTCTTCGTCTTTTCTTTAAACCTACTTTCCCTTGTCCGTTTGTGTGTTACTCAATTTCTCCCCCACATTAAAAAAAAACATTCAATCGTACAGAGCGAATGTAATAACATTTGGTACAAATATAGTACCTAGTAGCCTAAGTTGGTTTGACTTTTATGTACACCTTCGTCGCTGCACTGCCGCCACTCGCTGGCCACTGCGCTGTTATCACGCCACTCCTGTACTTTGTACAAGTTTTCATAGTGGTGATCATTTATAATGTTTTTCTACATAAGATATCTAAAAACTAATTGCTTGAACATACTCGTTCAATTTTTCCGAATTTTATCAAACACAGCACACATACAGTAATCAGTAAGGTGACGACTTGTATATTTTTATTCATGCCATGTTCACATTCACATAATAGTGGCTATTGAAACGTTATTTGAGATAGGCCTATCGAAGATAATATTTGTCTGAACTTCATCAAACGTATACTATAGTAATTACCGTAGGACAGGTGGAGGACTTTGAAGACGGAAGAATTTGGAACACTTTTATACCATTTTTATTTTTCATAATTATCTACCCTAAGTAAATATCAATTAAATATTATGCGGATATTTATTATTTGGAATTTGTCGCCATGAAATCTATTTATTTACAGCTACCGTACATTCAAAAACAATTTTGTGTATCGTCTCAAAGTCACCCTCACGGTAGTAAAGTGACATGACTTGTTTGTATTTGTTAATGTATTGTTTATATCAACACGGTGGTCATTTGAATATATTTTCTTGATCACATGATTCATATAAACTAACCATGCATCTGAAATTCACCAAATTCTATACAGATGTAGTACTTCGTACATCGAAGTGATATTAAATTATTTTGTGCATATCATATTCAGTTTTAAACACAGCGTGCTTCACGATGGATTGTGTTTGTATCGCAAATTAAATGCTGATTAAAAAGTAAATATATATATTTTTTTTTTCAGTATTTCATTGAAATGAATTAACAACTACTTAAGCTTTAATTTTTTTGACACTGTTAAGAGTGTTATTTTGCTTTGTATTAACAGATTAAATTTTTTAGTTATTTTCAGTCTAACATTTATACCACTATAATTCACTTCACAAAAAAATTTGAAAAAGTATTTTCGACATATTTTTCATAAGCAATCGTCACATTCAATTAACACACTCTGTCCCCCATAACTAAGACGGGAATTGTGTATTTAATGTGTTTTGACGATTCAGTGTTTATAATAATACTCGTCCTCTAATTTACAAGATTTCATGCCATGAATACAATATTGTTACAAGTTTGAGCAAAAACTTTATATGTGGGCAATTCCCATGAGTTCTTTTGGAATAGAGGTCTTATAATTAGAAATAAAAGAGTTGAATTAAGTTATTGATTTACTAGCTCTCAAAGCTTACAAAAACACAGAACAGCAATCAACTATAACTTTCACAACACAATTAGTTATGCACACAATTACTCCTGTGTCTCAGACACATTAGTTAACTTTGACAATTAAAGCATAAAAAACGTCTACCATCAATTAATTAAACACTACAAATCACAAGAAAATTCTGTTATATATCCAATCAACATTCTCTCAAATAGTGACAGTGTACAACCTTAATAGTCGTACAACCTTAATAGTCCGCAGTGGTGATGAATCACCATGTACTGCCCAGCACCTCAAGTGCACTGCTGTCTTCACTCTTGAGGTCTTCGGTTCGACTCCCGTCGTGTACCTCTTCTTCGCTCGTCAGCCCGCCGCAGCAGTCCTCTTGGTTCGTCCAACACTGCTCCGAAGGTAGCCGCCTGCCGCCTCACAGTAGACTCTGACGTCACCAAGATGTCTTCACCAGTCTATGTCCACAAGCATACCCCCTCCTCTAACACGACCAATAGCGAACTGTCCCCAAAATTGTCGATTCTGCGCTTATATACTCGTCAAAACAGTTGGGGACTCCCCGCATTTCAGGGGTCTAAATATATATATATATATTACAACATGCTTCGGACATGACTTGAGTCACGTAGGCCGCCCTCGTAGGGTTAAGATACAGTTGGGACAGGTGTCTATGACGTAGCTTCGGCGTGACTTCCGTCACGTAGCTGCGGGGCCTGTGAGACAGGGGCCTGTCCACAAAGTGTTACGAAACAGCCGCCGACCACCGGCCTCCAGGTACATGGCACGCAACAATATTTTATACATGTTTTCTATAATAACTGGCCCGACTATATCAAATTTAGTTTTAGAAACTTTACTGTCCAAACTTTGGATTAATTAATTCCAAATGGTGTTGGTTCAATATGTTAGAAGATAGCATCACATGACCAAACGGTGATATAATTTCGTATGTTTATACTTACATGACCGATTAGAATTTGTTTGTTTATTTGTACCCACAGAAATGAAAGTAGCCTTATTAGTTAAGCTTGTAACTTTATGACATGAGTGTACATGCGTGATTACTTTAAATATGAAACTACCCGCGCTGATGAAAATATGTTGTAATTTTTTAAATGTGTTCACCTACCTGAGATTTTCCTCACGACGAAGGGCCGGAAAAAAATATGATGTTACGAACGGCGTTGGCGTGCCTGTTAAATTACCTATCGTCACTATGCACAAGACACTGAACCAGCGAGCAGATTTTCTTTCCTACAAACAGCTATTTGAATTAGACGTATACGAAATTGTAATTAGTTTTTAAATATTTAACTACATTTTTAATTACAAAGGCATGGAAATGAAGATATTTTGATAATTTTGAAAGCCTAAATACTGTATTTATAGCACGCTAGCTGATTTGAAAACGTTCCGCCCCAGTTTAATTGATTTATTTCGTATGTGAAGACATCGAGAAGACATTTAATTTTTTTAAAGTTTTTATCAACATGACGTAATACAGATTAAGTGCAACAAATTTACTTCACGTGAAATGTAAACCTAATTAATTTTAATTTACTAGTGAAAATTTTATTTCGAAAATTAATAATGTTTATAGTATTGGAATGTTTGTAAATGACAACATGGTCGAAACCTCTGAATGTTTTATAAATCCATGTTTAACTCAACAGTATTAAGCAATTCCATTTGCATGTATTCTAAGTAGGCCGGTTTACAAAAGGTGCTTATTGATCATACGCACAATATTCTTTCCATTCGTGAGCGCTAAGAGTAAAAAAAAAAAAGTTCACGTCATATTTTATTCCGTATACCAGAAGTGGTTTCCTTAAAGACTGACTGCAATTTACAAAAAAAAAAAAAAAAAACACATTTCGGAATGTCCTGGATTCGAACCCGAAGAAAATAATTAGTACCTTTGCTCCTTAGCGTCTGAGATACCGAGCAAGTTACGCAGTAACGTCTGAAACAATTTTATTTATACTGAACTGATTTGAGAATCACAAATTTCTTTATTTTGAACAATTTAGGTTTTTAAAATACTAGTGGGTTTTTACTCTGTATTCTTGCTGCAACAAAGATTAATTGTATTTACGGTTTGACTGTTGTTTTCTCTATTTTTATTGAAAACAATATTCGGCCAGCAAGCGATAAAATAAAGCTGTAACGTGTGTAGCGGCCAGTAGGGCTAAGCGCACTGCGCATGTGTAGTTAGTTTAAGCCTAGGAAAGGTCTCAGATAAAACATAGATAAGTCATTAGCTGCACCTAAACCCTTATAAAAATGTTTAGGAATACCAGCCTTAGATATACGACAGAGGCTATCGTGAGTCGAGTGAACTACTTTTCTGTATTTTAACATTGGGTCTTAGGCGTGTTTGAATTGCATCAGGAATGTAATACAATGTAGAGTTCTGGGAGTGGATACCAGCATAAGCACCGACGCAGCACTGGCTTACCACGTTACCTCAATACTTTGGAAATATCTTGTACAGCTACGTATATTTCAAACAGTATACGGCATAAAGCAAATACCTCACGGTGATTTACTTGAGAGATCTATGCAATGTGGCAAATTTTCATTAGTCAACTGTCCGGCGAGTGTCCACTTAGTTTTCCAAATGAATGAATAGATAAAACTTGTTACGTGTGCGAAAAAAATAAAAGTTATTACTTTAGTTAATTTAAAAAATATATTTTTTTCCTGATTGGTGGGTTTACGTGCTTTCAGAACCTTGGCATAGGTACTTGGGAAAAGGGAAGAAGAATCGGCCATGGCCTATGTTGAGGAACCATCCCAGCATTCACCTGGAGTGATTTCGGGAAACCATGGGAAACTAAAATTATAATGGCCGAAGCCGAAGATAGAACCCAGGTCCTCCTGAATGTGATACCAACATGCCACTGTTGCACCATATAACTCGTTATGCCTTCAAATGCTTGTTCATTGGCCGACTGACCTCTATAAAGGTATTACAGAAGTCAGCGAGTGTTCTCAAGCATAATTGATTTTGCTTTAGCCTCCTCAACGACGATTTAAACACTAACCCAGTCACGAGAGTAACTGACGATCACAGGAATTAAAAATCTATCATATACTGAAGTCTAAAGACCACTACACAAGGCCACACGCAGGAAAATGTAAACATTGTGTTTGCGATGAGTTTTGATTTCAATCTGAGACCCTGTAAAAACATTTTAAAGAAAAGATAAGGAACATGTCGGTTATTTTGCTAGGTACATGAACATTTCATGAGTTAATGTCAGGTCATGCAATATTTGAAACGCTTATGCGTTTTTGCCACGTTTACTATTGGATCGTGTTTAATTAGACACGTCAAATAGAACTTTGCACCAATAACAAACGTGCAAGTAAACAATGATATAATTCCTTGGTATGAGTTGTTGTGAGGAACTGGAAACTAAAGAGATAAACAGCAAATGAACACGTGGTTGAGGATCAAGCATTGTGAGGGTGGTCGCCGAGAAGTGTGCAGATCTTCGGCAGGCAAATTGACTCTAAAAGTGTTCAAAACACTCTACTGATGTCTGCTTGGGCATATCAATCAAAGGACATGACATTCTAAACTTGAAATAGTGAAAATGAACAATTTCTGCGAAATTCAAGTCGTTTCTGTTAGAAACATGAAACTGAAGTTAGTGAAACCGCCCTAATAGTTTCAGTGACTGAATGCTACTGATTTTAAAGTTATTTTCACTTATACTCGGTGAATACCAATGCCTGTTAACTGATTTTCATTGAATTCTGCAGGTTCATCAGTCAGAATAATATCGATGACTGAAATTGTAGTGATTAACATTTAACTGATTGTAACCACTGATTCGGATTTAGAGTGTAAGGGCGCATAGTCTATACCTACTTTAGGCACTGCCGTAATCTTTAATTCGGTTTTTATGGCTGAAAATGGAGAATAATTCGGTTTTTGCGATTAATTTAGGTATGAGAGCCTTAAGAATCTTAAAAAATGGCAAGTACGGGCACAATACAACTTTGTTATTTTTGAACAATTTTTGCAATGGGGGCGAGTTACAAACTAAATAAGTACTTTTGACATACACCATTACAGCAAATGGTGTGTCACAGAAAACCAGAGAATACACATAACCGATACGTAAACAAACAAAATGACTTTGTTTGCAACTGGCAAACATAGGTAGATTACATACACTTCCGCAGAGAATTCAGTCAATGAGTTACAAGAAAATAAATGAGTACAAACGAGCACCCAGGCACAAAAAAAAAAAAAAAAAAAAAAAAAAAAAAAAAAAAAAAAAAAAAAAAAAAAAAAAAAAAGAAAAAAGAA